>CAVMBJ020000009.1:0-270988 GCA_963675895.2 Styela plicata
ATATAAATACAAAAATCACATAAAATGAGAAGAATAGTCAGATGATTGGCCTCAGATCTGAAAACGAAATGAAAATTTACTTTTCAATAACATATGACATTTGTACTGCGGCTTACTCGGTTACAATGTTGAAAACGGTAATTCGCAGAGCACTGAATGCAGATTCTCTGTCTAATTTACTACATACGTGAAAGCTTTTATAGAGTAATATTTTGCTGCAGCCTTTTTTAACAAGCGTTCCATTTGCGACGCAGGGTTGAAAAAACAAATAGCGTGATCTAGTCATTAGAACAGTTGTCCTCAAACCATAGATTTTTTGTGATATTTAGAAACGTGGCGAGCTATGTTTTCAACCCTTTTGGAGTTTTGATTCATTGTGGGACCCTATGTTCAGGAAAAATCCGTGGTAAATTCGAGGGCTGAGGGGCCGAAGCGGCTGGATTGAACGATTGATAAAAAATTGTATATATTCTCATTTAAAATTGAAATTATAATTTGCAAATACTAACCTGTCACCGTATCGACATTCAATGCTGTGAAGATGTTCAGAGCTCCAGTAATTGCTGAACATAAAAATTTGCCTAAATATCATTTGATCAATATCATAGGAAATGTAAATATTCTAACGAATGCTGCCACTTGCGAATACATATATATTACAAATAAATTCAATGCACTTTTGTCACAGTGTGATTGACTTTAAATGCTAATTTTGTATCCTGAACCACAGTGTTTCAACAAGACAGGATTAAATAATAAATTTTACGAACTCACCCCCATCCACAATTTCTTTCGCTTGTTTTTGCACCAGTACGTCTGATAAATAAAAAGAAAAACACTGAGCAAAAGGATCAATATACAATATAGATTTGACTACAATTAACTGAAATTAACAAACATGCAAAAACAAAAAAACTAAATCTATATGATTAAATAACCAAACCATCATCATTTCTGTCAGCAATGGAATTCAAATGGTCCTTCGTATCCTGGAGGGCTGTGAAAGGAATTTTATTTTTTATTTAATTAATTTATTAAATTTAGTCAAGTATGAGTCACAGATGGAATGCGCCTTCACGCTATACTTACATTGTAACAAAAATGCAATAAAATCACTGTTTTTTAACAGTAATTTTACTTTGGGATATTGAAAAAAAATTATAAAATCGCTTTTATTCACCAATTATGGGCTGTTGATGGACCGCTGCTTGGCATAAATCTCCGTAAATTGTAAGAAAAAAATTTGTTCTACCTTTTTCATCAACAAAATGAGTCAAATCCTTCTGCGCTTGATAGAGAGCTGAAATGTGGAATATAAATTCTCCAGTCAATAGCATGCCATTATCATAAATATTAAAATGATAAGTATGCGTTTATGACAAAAATAATGAATTAATGCTCGATAGGCTTGCTTTAAACATTATAAGAGAAATCCGGAAAAGTATATTTTTTGGGACTATATCAATGATTCAATGTTGATTTGTATTTAAAACAGAGAGGTTCATTCGCAGTCCATACTTGATAAAATAATATGCCCCGTTTGGGTATGGGACAACACTTCATATCGTTCCATGAGTTAAAAGACAGACTTCACAACAATTGAGTATGACGGACGTCCCGAGACGATGCGATTCTAAGTGACTCATGCACAACAAGACGTACGGGCGCAAATTTTGTTTTGGAATGCCTCCACTGTGTGATGAAGGATACTTATGCAAACAACATTATTGTGCAAGCATAAAGCAAACTCATTATAACAAGGTATTACTAGATTTTTTAGATTTACGATTTAATGGCCAGAAATCAGGTTACGAAAAATATACATAAAAACAATAAAGCAATACCGGTCTGGACCAAGTTCTGAACTTCTAAATCCAATATGAAATCGCCTGAACGAAAACGAAAAGTTGACATAAATAGGGGGTTACGATAATTGATGACGATAAATACTTGACAAACTTGAATCGTGTAAAATATGGCTGAAATCGGCCTATTAAATCCTTTTAAAATGTACAAAATTTAAAAATTGTAGATTTTTTCCTTATTTTCATGGTTGAATTATTTAACAAACTTTAGTATTTTGCCCTAATTCGAAACAAAATGACCAGTTCTTTCTCGTAACCGGCACTTCCTTGCATGTTTCAACTCCAACCACCTGCCTCGGCCTCGCCTCAATATCGGCCTCGCCACCTCGCCTCGCTACCTCGCCTCGGCCTCAATCAAAGAGAAATAACAAATGTTGAGCAAGAAAGATTTAAAAGTTCCTTTGGGAAAAACATGTCGTTTATAACCTCTGATCTTGCCACGTCTTTGGGTCACATTTACATTGTATGGGTCCTTTTGGGTAAAGGTTCGGGTAGGACTGGTCAGCGAAACGGGATAGATTAGCTGGGGAAGGTCGAGCGAAGTAGGTAGGGCAGATCAGCTATAGATAGGTGGGTGGGATGTGACAGGATAGTTATACCGAAGGGGGATAGGTAGAACATGACAGGTATAGGGAGGTGGGTTGAGTGGGAGGTGGAAGATATTGCAATATAATATCTGTTTGCAATATAATATTAATAACTTACCGCCTCCTTCGAGCATTTTCGTCACTAGTCCACTATCTTTAATAACTAACTCTGCAAAGTTTGTAAAAAATAATGAATTTTCCACACGGAACTTTGATATTCAACTTCATCTTCAAGACTTCAACACATATCAGAACATTTTTTCTAAATTTTTTTACACGGATTCTATTTCGTCCCCCGTAAGCGTCCCCCGTCCCCCGTAAGCGATCTGCCTGCAGTTCATGTTAAAGTTAAACTTTCACTCGGCTTAACATAAACTGTAACAAAATTAAAGTAAAATCACTGCTCTTTGACAGTAATTTTATCTGATAATATAAAAATGAAACTATAAAATCGAATTTTTTGACTATATATGGGGTATTATTGGAACGCACGGCAAGGTGCGGTCCATCAACACCCCATGCTTGGCATGAATCTAATCGACAACGGCATTTCGAATTTTTTTTAAATATGCAATTACTTCAAAAATACAGTAAAGGTACAGCGATTTTGTACAGTGTACATGGCACGGCCCCCTATGGTGTATATGTATATATGTATATACCTTGCCTCTCCGTTTTCCCCCGTCTGTTTGATTCGTTTTTTCCGTCATATTCTATCAAGAAAACGCAACTGCAGATTTCTTGAAGATAATTTTCGAATAAAGCTGATCAAATTAACATTCGTTGGAAACTAACATAGCTTTGTGACGTAATAGTCAGTTATTTGTCGAAGAGAATTTCCCGTAGTAATTTTACTTAACGGACTATGTCGTCACAAATCGTAATATTTATTGAAAAAAAAAATCATGCATCAGCTGTAGTTTATTAAGTTAATATTCTTTTTTCTTCCCCAATCATTTCTATCAAATTCTAATAGTCAATTTTATAGAAGTTTAACCGAGTGGGCGGAACCACGATTTCTTGGTTAAGAATTTTCGGGAAAATTCTATAATTTATTGTAGATCATCGGTTATCAACGAGTGGTAACCACCCAAAGGGAGCCTGGGTTTGGTCTTGAGAGGGAATGAGATCCTAACATGCGCAATAATATATCTGACGCAAGCAAAGAAAGACACGTACGAGTAGATGACTTCAGCATCATCCGGAGCAGATATAACTCACTGTACTATAGTTATTCAGTTCCGTTTGGGATGTTTTTGGCTTAGAGTGCAGTTGCTGGTACTACATCTTGTATTTGCTCTTTGCTATTAAGTGGCTGTTGTATTGGTTCCTTTTAGTAACTGCTTCCGGCCTTGCCCAGAGTGAACTTCAATAAAAAAACACACGATACCATGAGGCATATTTAGTCGCATTTGAGCAGCGTCAATAACCCACTGATATCATTAATTCCGTATTAATATGTATTCGCTTCAATTTTTTCTACATATTAGAAAAAAAGAATTGTGAAAACATCTGTTGTTAAGAATGAGTGACTGATGGAACGGGTCGATGAGATTCGGGTAAGGCGCGTTCATATAGCAGTTTCAAGAGATGCTTTGGCAGTAAATATTCACCACTCAACTAAGGTTTTAACAATTTGGATGGTCTCCACCGAAACCTCATTTTAAATTGGATTTATTCAGATTTTTCCTGTACTCACTCATGCTCTTAAGCGAAATATGGACAATATAAGACTAATAGTGAATCTAATTGCTTAACCGGTGATGTGGTGGGAATCACTCAATATAAGACTAATGTCCAGAACATATAAAAAGGTGGATTTTTATTCAAGCACCATAGAGTTGGAGAGGTGATATGAAAAAAAATCCTCGTGTTCCCCTCCACTCCAACCTTTTTCCAGCCCCATTGCTGCATCTAAAATGATAAATGATAAAATAGAATGCGTACAATTTTGAACGTTTTTATTGATTTATATACAAAACTGCAAAACCGATATAAATATATCATACGACACAATTTACATGCTTTGTACACTGTAACAAAAGTACAGAAAATTTACTGGCCATTCGCAGTAATTGCATATTTCCATTGTTGAAAAAACGCCATCTTGATGAGATTTATGCCAATGCCAATTTATGCCAATTTATGCGTTATTTGGCCAAAAAAGTCGATTTTGAATTTCTTTCACTACCGCCAAGTAAAATTACTGTCAAAGACCAGTGATTTTGTTGCATTTTTTGTTACAGTGCACGTATGCTTACTCAAGGCAACAATCAAAGCAATCAAATCTTTGTCTCGTTTTTCCATTGACAAGCAAATAAAATAAATAATATTGATGAATATCTACAACACGGAGGCCGCAATACAAGTTTGCGTTAGTTGCGTTTTTATGTTTGTTTAATTTAACCTTTCGTTTCAAGCTGGCGTGACGCTGTACACGCATTTGTTTACGTTTTTCAACGCAAGCGAACGGTTTGCTATTTAACTTAACTCCATGTATCGGTAGTAAGACAGCTTTACGTGTCTTGTGGCTTTAACAACAATGGAAAAATCGCCGTTTTTTAATACTTTTACTCCCATCGGAGGCAATTTCAATTTTTGGGAAAAAACAATTACTACTAATAAACGGGAAGCAAAAATCAATTCCATTTCGTCGTTGAAAAATAAAATTTTACTTCACTTGAGCTCCTGTTACTATGGCGATTCACAATTGATACGAATAATTTATCCTTCGGATCGATTCGAGTCACCAAATCAAATTGCCCAGACCTAATTATATTCTACTTTGAATAGTATCCTTACGAGTGGATGGTGTAGATTGTTTATCAGCAGATGGCCTCACACAAAAAGGTGCAACAGTTTCTCTCCAGTCAGGATATGAGACAGTTACAATTACAAGATCGCCAAATTGACCTAAGCTGTGCAGTATTGCTGAAATCCATTTATCTTGTGCGAGGAAAGCAATTGCATTAATGGTTGCTCCAAGAGCCACGAATGATAATGTACCAACGAAAGCACGTTGTAGGACCGGTAACAAATTAACTATATTTTTATTATTCATCCGTTTCATTTTTTCTCTATGTTTATAAAGAGGATGAATAAAAAGCATCAGTAGAAGGGATTGTAAGACAGCAATTGTGATAAATAAAAGCAACCAAGTGAGTAGATTAAATGCTGAACTTACTATAATAGTGCATCTGTAATCGAGAATCTCATAATTTGCTCCAGCCATGGAAAATATTAAACCAATTCCAACATGCCAAACTATGATCAAGAATAGAGTAGCTATACTAACAACACGAGTAAACGCATTTGTTAAATCTGTGAGTACTGGATTTTTATACAATACTCGTTGCCTGAACCAAAATATCATATAAATATGAAAGCTTCCACAATTTGAGATTATGCCCCTGGTTAATTCTTCTACATGACAGTAGGTGAAAATATCTGAAAGCAACACAATTTTAAACCCAATACTAACAACGGATTTGAGAAATACAAAAAGTATCATTAAAATTCTAAACGTCCGCATTGCTTTCGCTGATTTTGTGGCAACATTTGCATTATCTGTTTTTTCAACCCGGTACAATTCTTTATAAATGAGTGCAACCATTAAATACAGCGAACACAAGGTAAGCGCAGACGTAACCGTTGTATAAATCACCAAATACATTATCGAGTTATTTTCAATATTCATAGTAGCATTGAAGAACATTGTTGCGTTGCACATTGCTTCGGAAATATTGGAATTCAAACATTCATCCATTATGTACTGATCTAATGTCAGCTTTCTATAACAGTAATGTTATCGTTTTTGCAGTCGCTTCACGCCCAGTTCGTTGCAATCAATTGTTGAATTTCTTCTTTCGCAATATGAATAGTAACGTGGAACGAATGTCAGTTGGCCCTCTTGTCTACTGAAACAATGTAACAAACGAAACTGTTTCCATACGAGAACTTTTCTTATATTGTATTTCAACCACAAGCAAAAGATGAAACCATAATTATATGTGAAACTCCCAATAGGCATTTGATTGTACATGATTGCCTATTCTATTGTAAACCTGCTATTAATTGATATGCTGTAAATGGCCATTCAATTGTCGATATTTAGGTATATAATCATATTGTTCCATTCGATCAAAGCATTTTCGCTCTTCAATACATCGAGAGTTTTGGCGCTCTCACAAACCATTATTCAGTAAAAAACAGTACTTACATGTTGTTGCCAAATGGCGGCGGTACTGATAAACTTGTGAGCAAAAGCTTGCCAGTTAACAATTTCGGAGATTGATCGTTATTGCTGGCTTTTTTTATTATTTTCATTTCAAATTATCGAGAATCGTTTCAGCAGGCTAATTCTTTTTTGGTTGTTCCCATTTTTTTCAAAATTTTCAATTTCAATTATTTTTTACAAACAAGTGTATTTTTTTCGTGAAAATAAAAAAAAATTACTGCAATTATTTATCACAAAATAGTTATCAAAGCAAACTCCTTCAATTCAGAATTCGGCGGTGAAATTTTCAACAATTCCTGTCCAACTTTTATAAATTGATTCACCAGGCTGTATGCATTTTCCCCGGTACTTTACTATGCATTAAAATATAATTTTTACGCCAATTCGAATCGGAATTCGGCTGATTTTATTTACAATAAAGAGGTATATATATTGACTTATCCTTATAATTTTATTTTATTTCGTCAAGCATGATCCAAAACTAAATTTCGAAAGTGATTGGAATTGAGCCTTTCATCTTCACGGAAATTTGTATCTAAACTATACCAATACATTTTCATAGTTATGGAATATCGACCTAATCTGTTATATACGGATGGTTCGAACCGAATCGTTTAGATAATATATTCGAATCGGATCGAATCACTAATTCCATGTAAATACCAACTGTTCCATTTCTACTTTCAAAAATTGTCTTCATTATGAGAATCAAGTAATTTATAGTTATTAGTAATATTAGTATAAACAGACTTGAAGGCAATGTATTTTCAAATAATATTCCTTGATTCAAGTTAAAAATTTTGTTTGTAACTACAAAATACAATCCATTTTGGTCATATTCGATTGCAGAGTCGAGTGTTGTTTTCCCGTCAAAAATGAAAAATTCCACTAATTTAATAATTTTTCTTCTTATGGACGATTCACGATCAAGTCGAATTGATTCGAATAACAAAAAATCGCCTTGTCCTGACCTAGTTGTTTTTCAATTCCAATTATATACCTTGCGGCGGAAACGGGAGTAGGTGGGGGGTCAAACTCACTCCCCGAAGATTTTGAACGACGGTGACAATTCAATCCAAGATTCTGGAATATTATCAAAAATTCGTTCAAAATGAACAGATTTTGTGAGCTTCCGGTGAGATAGCACATATTATATGTGGTCTTAATGTTTTTGTTCTAAAAATGATGTATTTTCTCAACAAGAAATCCCCAACGATTTCTGCAATTCATTTTTACTCCCAGTCCCTCTACTATTTGACATCTTTTGCCGCTACTACTGCTTTGACTTTGAAAAATATAATATATTCTCTCCCTTATATAGAAATTGTAATTATGTTGGTTTGATAGCATTTATTACAAAACGATTCATTTGCATATTCTATCTGTAATTATCAAGAATGTCCAATGATTAGGTATCTATGACTAAGTAACTTATGTAATCTTTTCACTCTCTTCGTCTATTGCGATTTGTAATATTCATCCATGTTGTGTTATTGTTAATTGTATTTAGCATACTGTTGAATATTTCTTGCATGACAAAAATAAGTATATGAATCTGATATCGCTTTCCAAAACGCCAACGGCTCACCCAGGCGACTGCAGAGTGAACAACATTTCGGATGTTCATGCCTAAGAAAATGAATGTTTTTTTGTTGACGTATCACCAACTTCCCATTTATTTCCAATGTCCCCCCGTGAAACTAAAAAGATTAAGATCCTCTTGCTTCATGCAGTTTTCCGATACATTCTTTCTCTGTCCTTATTTCACAATAAAATAAAGGATGTCTTAAAACGTGTTGCTGAACTGAACGACAATCCCAAAAAGTCAATAAGGATTGGATCAGCAATGTGACATTATTTCGCTATATTTTAACATGACACGACAAAATTACAAATATGAGCAGTATTGTTTGTAAAAATAAAAATGCCACAATTATTCTATATGTAACCAAACATTTCACAACATGCAATAATAATAATTGATAAATAAAAAACATTCATAAACGGACAAGAAAAAATATTTTTGCTTATACCCTAGTGATTATTGTATTTCTTCGAGTGGCTGAAGCAGCTTTGGTGATAGCCGTTCTTTTTTTCATACAAAACGGTGCAAATGTTTCCCTCCAGTCAGGAAATGAAGCAATAACAATTATGAGATCCGCGAATTGACCTAGGATATGAAGTATTGCACCAATCCATCTGTTTTGTGCAGCTCCAGCAGATAAATTAATTATCGCCCCAATAACAACAAATCCTAATGTTCCAGCTAAAGCACGTTGTAGGACTGGGTGTAAATTAACCATATTTTTATCGTTCGTCCATTTCACTTGTTCTCTGTGTTTGTAAAGTGGATGAATAAAAAGTGTTAATAACAAGGTTTGTAACACAGCAATTGTGATAAAGAGAACAACCCACATTAGAAGGTTGAAAGATGGACTAACTGCAATTGTGCATTTGTAATTGATAATATCGTATGTGGTTCCAGCCATTGAAAATATAACACCAATTCCAGCATGCCAAACAATAGTTAAGAGCAGGGTGGCGTTACTTACAACACGGGTAAATGGATTGGTTAAATCTTGAAGCACTGGATTACAGTAAAACACTCGCTGTCTCAACCAAAACAGTAGGTAAATGGCAAAGCTCCCCGCATTTGCACAAACCCCTCTGACCAATTCTGAAATGTAACAATACGTGTAAATATTAAAAAATAATATAATGTTAAAACCAAGGCTGGCAAGCATTTCTGAAAGCAATGAAAACGCTAAGAAAATTTTAACAGTCCTTGTTGCCTTCGCCAACTTGTTATTAACATTTGCATTTTCTGCTCTTTCAATCCGGCCATTTTCTTTATAGATTAGTGCGATTAAAAGATACAATGTCCCCAATGCAAGTGTGGATGTAACTGCGGTGAAAGTTATCCAATATATCTCTGTCTTGTTCTCAATTTTCATGGTTGCATTGGAAAATCTTGTAAAATTGTTCGGAGATGTGGAGATAGTTTCGTTAGAACATTTATCCATTTTTACAGGTCCACATTTTCCAAAGGTTGTACGTTTGTTTTCTTGTTTTCCGGCAGTTTGCAATTGTTCCAACTTGTCCGTAGAAGCCAACTTCAGTCCTAATACAATAAATCAATCCGGGTCTGGTCTGTAAACCTGTAATGTGAGGTGAACTGATTTCATTAGTCATGTGGCATTTTGCCCCAATATTTTTGTTATTTGATTACTCTAATTATATGTGAAACCTGTACTTGTATTTTTCCATATTATTGCCTGTCATGAATAGCCGCCATTAAATGATCAGTCGTAATTGGTCATTAAATACTCGATATTTAGGAATAATTAACATTTATTTTGTCCTGTAGGATCGAAACATTGTCGGAACACAATGTATCCTTCAAACAAGTACTAGGTCCAAATAATAGGCTACTCATAATTGTGCCTAATTACACAGCCCGGAAAAAATGCAAAACGATACTTATAGCCTCACAATTCTCATAACGCACAAAATGTTGGCATAAAAGTGATCGAATTTCACGGATTCTCATCAACCTAGATAGATAAGAGTTGGTCATGACCCATGAATTTGAAATAGGATTAGTTTACTCGATACAACTGTCCCAAATTGAGGATGCTGTTAAAACCTCAAGCGTTGGCTTGTCGTATTTAAAATCTCGTTGGGGCGCGTACCTCGATATTGCCCGTACCTAGATGGGCTCAGTACGGAATAATGTTAAAACAACTTTCCCTCAATATTGTATGTAAGTGATGTGATTGCATCTGCATTCCAGGTGTAAGAATCGAGAACGGGGTACCGACACAACATATTATTCTATGTCTTCTTTTTTTATGGGCGGTCATAAAATTTTCCAAAAACTTCAAAAAGGAGCAAAAAATATGGAAAATGGGGGCGACAGCAATTGACATCCAATAAACAGACACAGACGTAATGTTTTGATGCGAAATTGACTGTTTCCAGCGAGCATCAGGAAATTGCTAACATTGTGAATTACTCTTCCTTTAAATATAGACTCTATTGCAAAAAAATGCTACGCAAAAAGTTTTTTCACGAACATTCAGATAATTGAACTTTCTGACATTCGTCTGTTTTCGAATCGTATCAAAATAAACTAACTGTTCCAAGCCACTTATGAATGAATGAGTGAATGACATTAACTCTTTGTGCTTCAGTGGTTTTTGGGCCATCCATATAATGAATTTACTTCGAGCAAACTTAGTTTAACAAAATGGAGAAAACATCACGAATAAGGAACGAAAAATACTGCAAATAAGGCAACCAAACGAACAATTCAATCCTACGTGCGTACACTTGTATACGAAAAGGCGTACTATGGAGTTCCATTATGTAAGAATAAGATTTAGACGTGTTTTTTTTTCTCGTAACGCTCTGCGGTTTCAATTAGAAACGGCCACAAATTTCCTCAATCTTGAACATCAATCTTATTTGAACAAAGTATTTGAGAAGATTGATTGATCACTATGAGCATGACAAGTCAAATATGAAATTCCATAGTAGAGCGATCCAAAATTAGAAGATAAACAAAGTATCAATGGGCACAGAATGGCGACCACCAACCTATTAGCAAGGAAGGGACATGATTTAACCCGCTTTCACCAACTGAATAAAAGTAAAAGTTAAAAGGATTTGAAACGCCAAATTTTTTGCGCGCCTCCGGTGATCGGAGGACTGTTTCAGGAATTTAACGATTTTATGCCCTTAGGCGTTGGCACCAAGTATACCTTTTATAAGAATAAGTTTGTGAATGCCCAACTGGTGCGTACAGTGTTAGAGCGAGTGCAGTATAATTATGAAACAAAAATTTCTTAATTCAATAGAATATTTTAGTCACTTTGGATTTTTCTTTGTGTTTCAAAGTGGTTCCTGTCGTATGAGTGGTCGTTGGTTGGTTCGGCTTAGACGCTGCTTCTGGCGTTGCATAGATAATTTGTCCCAAAAAAAGAAGAATTTGTCTTGAATAAAAATGTAATTTTAGACGCCTCTTATGCCTCATAACTTGTTAAGTATGAACCACAAACGGACCTAAAACTCATTGGCGCATTAAAATTCATTAAAAAGATGGAGGGGAGGGCAAATTTAAACAAAACTCTATGTTCAAATTATGGCGCCATAATAGCAGATTGGAACAATTGTTATCTAAAAACAGCGTTTTTATTGTATATAGCAATAAAACAGCTCAAAAGTCGCGCCAGAATGGCGAGAACTTTTCAAAAAAATTTCCGAAGGCGAGCGAAATATTTTACGAATCCCTGCGTGTACAAGGGCATGAAAGGACATTCGTCATTTTTTCAAACGTCGAGGGAGAGGGTCATTGTACTATATTCCCTCCTAAACTTCGTGAGTTCAACTGCGATGTGGTTTTATATCAATTCCCAGATGCCAGTATTGAAATATTTCAATAATATTTATATCTTATCAAGTATGAACCCCTGATGGATCGCGCCAATCGGGCGATCTCTGACTCATGCTTGACAAAATAGTTTTTTCCGCCATGGAGTGGAATTCTTGTTTAACGTAACGTCAAAATGACTGTAGTATTAGCATTCCGTTCTTTAGTTTTGGTTGATAATTGAATGTTATTATAATCTACAACTTCCGACCAACCTTCCGCTTTAAACGCTCATAAAAGTTCGATTTTTAATTCTGATAAAAGTTTTTACACAATCGGTTATTCTGGCTATCTTGATGTTGGCTCGTTATTTTGACTAATAAAAAAGTTTTATGTAACAAATATTGAAAATTCCATCGACATATGTGATGTTTTATTTTCTCTCGTTGAAGAAAAGTGATAATCACATTTAAAATGTGAACATTCATGCACTCACACCACGCTTTAGCAGCGCGATCCATCAATGACTCATACTTGACAAAATATGTCAAGGCAGAATATTTCTGACTGAGATACGAAACATGACTGCAATACTGTTCCATGGTTTCCGTGAGCACATGCCGTACTTTCATGTTACGTCATTTTGCTGAGTCATAAGACGAAAATGATCTGAATAACGTGCTTGTGTTCGGAGTTTTTATTGATGAATATTTTGCTACTGCGTTCAGTGTTTACAGTCATTGCATGCATATAAGGCTTAGCTCAGCGAGTCTACGTTTTGAGAACGTTCTGACTTTGTAATATACTGGAAGATAACATTAGGACAGGCGAGCTATGAGCCAATTTTGAGAGTCTTGCAGATCAGCACGAGCGGCAAAGCAGTATGAAGGCAATGAAATCTACATTACGGAAATTTACGAGAGAAGGATATTTGGATAGACTTGTTTTGTTTTATAACAGTTTGTTTTGTTAAGAAGCATGCGTCACAAGCAGGTTATTTAAAGGCGGGCGGGGGGTCTGAATGGCCGTTTAGGTACTTTTAAACGTAGAAAATCCTAAAATACGACTAAAACGGTCCGAACGCCTTCTGTCCGCAGTAGTTACATATCATTTATTCTCCTGCGTGATTTGTTGTGCTTGTGCGTTTCTGTCATCACAGTAATGCTTCCATTTTATGGTTCTAAATACACCACTAGCATGACGCGATCCATACGTGACTCATTCTTAACGAAACCAAATTCCTGATTGTATAGTCAGTTTTTACGATTCACGACAAGCTCAACAAGGCATAAATTTTCCTAATTTTTAACATAAACAATCGTTAGATGGATGGCGCCGATTGAACGCGGTCCATTCAATCATGCTTAACATAATCAAAATGTCGTGTGTGGTTGTTAAGTAACAACAGGCCCATCGGAGCGTAACTATTCTGTTGAAACGGTGTCTAGTACTTCATAAATTCGACGAGCTTTTTGCTATTTTACCAGATATTAAGATGTAAAACACATACTTGGAAAGACTCAGATCTCGGCGACGCGATTGATTAGTGACTCAAGCTTAATGAAAACGTTTGTGCATTGACACTAGCATATTTAGGGGGTGTAGTGCCATGAACCCTCTCCCCTCGACGACCGAAAAAATCGTAGAATGGCCTTTTAGGTATTTTAGAACGAGAGGAATTTTAAAACTTCGGCGGCAGAGTTTGTTAATTTTATTATCCCATTTCAAGAATTATAAACCCATTTTCAGAACTTTTTTGGCGTCTCCGGAAAGAATTTTCGGCAGTTTTACGGTAATATACCATAAAGCTCAATTTGGATTTTTTTGCCTGCGTTGCCAATTATGACGACATAATTTTACTTTGAAAATGTTTCAAAAGTATAATTCCTTCTCACGGTTTTAAATACGCCATCATGCATGAAATATTTGTATTATAGTATCAATAGGCAAGTTCACAAAATACCATGTATTAGTTATAATGCTTGAGCATATTATTGTGATAAAAAGACAAGCTCGTTGAATTGAATTGTGCAGTGTAAGCCGCCTTTTCGACTTTACTTCCCTCCTAATCAAGGTCATATTTGAATAGGCTAATAAGCGCTATGTCCTAGTGGTTGTCACTTTGGCATGGCAGGTTAGACATCTCGGGTTCGAGTCGGGCTCGATCCATGTCCGCCACGCAACCGAGGCTGTAATAACATGTGTGGGCTCGACCGAAGCGGAAAATTAATAAATTTTGAATATGATTAACCCCGCTCACTTATATGCGGCCGTTTGCTAGATGAACGACACAAAACATAATTGTTCTTCAAGGGATTTTGATGCTTCAACTACGCATATTTCTCTAGCTAACATATTCGTGACGAATATTAAAAACCAGATAGTCGTCACCTTGAAATTCCATTTTATTCTATTCAAAATGCAATGTATATAGCCCCAAGGCAGCTTCTTACCACCTTGGAGTTAATTTCATAAAAACTTAACATAGAATTTGCTGGACATAAGCCTTGGCGACATGATCCATCTGTAGCTTATATTCAACAACATGTTCAAGTACAAATTTTTCAGGTTAATAATACTTCCAACAGGGATTTTATCTTCAACATGGACAATGCTGACGTAGATGAACGAGAAGCGCTACAAGAACCTCATGTAAAAAGCAAATCTAAGGTATTCAGCCCACCCAGACGTCATTGTTTCGATATTTGTGATACTAATTTCAGTCAGAGTAAAAATATTAGTACTCCTTATACTTTGATTTTAGCAATAAAATATGAAAGTGTCAAATCCATCCACCCCAGTGAGTTCTAGTGTTGACAATTCTAGGTAAAAGTATCTATTTTACGTAGTATACTTAGTTCATCGAGTTTATTTCCAAAGTAATTTTACCTAATTTCAATTTCAATTCTGATTGGAGCTGAATATAAAATATCCAATCGATCAGACCTACTCAAAATGTTAATATAACGGTAACTTTAACATAATTATTACAATGTCGCTGTTGTGAAACATTCGCTGCTATGTAAACAACGTATCAACATATTAAGATTTTCGATCAAGAAATACTCACATTTGGTCAAATGAGTTCAGAGGTGCGACCCATCCGTGGTTCATGTTCGATAAAATTAGATTTCTGATTATGATAAAAGTAAGCAACAAATGAGAAAGGATGTTTGAATGTGATCACATTTTGGAGCTAAAATGGTTGTGCTTGATATAATGTATTTTGCTTCGATGGGATATGTATCGAGTCCGTGAAAATACAACAGAAAATCCCATTTATTTCGTCTTACCAAACTGTAACTTTGTTTTGCTGGGTCGATATCTCATACTTTGTTAAGCATGGGTCACCAATGACTTACGCCTACACGGTGCGATCCATCAAAGGCCAATGCCCAACCTAACAGACAGAATTTGTCATTTTTCCAGTGCTGTATACCACAAACAATATCGCTCAAATTCTGAAATACGATTGAATCAGAATTGAAATAATTAATTTCCTGTGCCCCATGATTTATTATTGTTACCCAATCATAAATTTTACTCCATTAATCACAAGCCACAAATGGACCGCGCCTATGTAGCTCGGTCGATCAGTGATTCAAGCTAACATAACAAAACACGCTTTGATAACATTTTTCGACTGCTGGGTAAGGCTCAAACCGTTTGTTAGCAAGGATCCAGAATTACGAACAATGGTTGGAATACTCATTGTTAAGATTCTATTCCAACATTTTTTTTTCTTTTAATTTTTCTGTTAGATATGAAATACCATTATTGTTTTTCCAGGGAGGATCACGACTGACATTGTTTGCTGCTTGGTCGGCTGCGTTTGTTGCATTATCCGGTACTTGGCAATATGGTTTCTCAATCGGTTCTATCAATGCTATTTATCTCACTATGAGATCAGTTATACGAGAACAATATCAGGTACTATAGCTCCACGTTGTTCAGATACAATATTTCAGCTGACAATAACATTTTGTATGTATGTATGTACTTTTGTTTAAATTTTGTCATATCCTCACGCTCAAACGTTTACTGACTTGCGGATAAATGGAGAACCGGCAGTGGGATTTTGTCCGGGCAGCGACGATTCAGTGGTAATGCCTCCCGTTTAGCAAAATTATGCGAAAATAGTGTGGGTCACAGACAAGGGTGGCAGTACGGTACGGTACGAAATTTTTATCGTACTTCGAACTAGCAAAATAATTTCGTACCGAACTTCGTACCGTACCTTTCGAAAATTTTTCGTACCGTACCGTACGATATTATTTTTCCGTACATCGTACCGAAATTCGTACCAGTACGAAATTAAGTTCGATTAATATTTTTCATTTATCGTACCAAATTTCGTACCAGTACGAAAACAAGTACGATTCGCTGGGCGGCAATTTCGTACCGTACCAACTACCAATGTCCAAATCAGCTTTATTTGTAGGATCTGGCCACCGCAAGAAACGTCATCAACATCTTACATCAAAGTGATGCAGTTTATGATATCAGGTTTAAAATCCAGGACAGTGAAACATGCGCGTAATTAAGCACATGTCACCCCCAATATCATTGTTCACATTGCGTATAAATATATGAAAATGGTAGACCGGTGGTGATAAATGGTGGTAGGATGAGCACAGTTTTCGCGAAAAAATCTTGCATTGTGTCGTCACAAGAAATTCTATCTCGACAAAAGAATGTTCGTTGTGCACCACACATGGGTTTCGTGCGGTCTCATTCGAAGGCATGGTTATAAGTACATTTTGAATCTGGTATTTCAGGTGCAATTTACGTTCTCTTCACATCACTGAATAATGCTATTTATTTTTTCCTACCAGACAGACGTATTCCCGACATGCCATTGTCTATATTGTGACTTGGCTGTGATTTATAAAATATATCTTCTATTTAAGATGAACATCAGCTAACATTCAACCCAAAACAGCCTAAATATATCTTTATATTCTGATGTTTCTGCTCTGATAATATACTGCGTGTCAGAGTACAAACAAAACGTAATAGCGGTGGTTACTGGATACCTTAGTTGCATAGTTGGTCAGGGGGAGAGAGTTTTAAATTTAATTTTCATAAAATTTTTGCCCGCCTGCGTTGCGCAATATTCCCAAATTAATTTTGTATATTTCGTAGCATTTAGCCTTTAAAGTGAAAATTTATGTTCAATTTCTACAAAAAATTTCAGTGAGCTTCCGGCTCGCAGATACATTTTTCCGGTCTGGTAATGTTTATTTCACTCTTAAAACATGTATTTTTGTTTCGTTCTTAATAAAATTTTGCGCGCCTCCAGCGCCCTAATTTTTTTGTAAATTTGAAAGCCTGTGTTTTGCATGTTGCAAAAAATGTGCCCCCCCCCAATTTTTTTTTCTGTATCCGCCATTGTAGTTGATATATTCGGGCACCGTTATAACACCGTGATTTTTTTAGTATTATGAATGCTGCTTATCTTGTCGATTTTAATTGGGCTATCACAACTTTCGTTATTACAGAAAAATGCATTCAGATCAAGACGTCATATATCAGCGGCCTATATATGTGTTTCCACGCAATCACAAAGTTTTACACCACTACAGTAAAACCGATATACGACATAGCTCATCTAATCAGCTGAAGTGAATCAGTTGCATTTTTATTACCATACCTGCGCCGCTTTTAATCATTTTAAAATTGCCCTTTAGTTAAAACATTCTTTGATAGACACAATTGATATTATCATCGCCCCGTTATGAAACAGCATAGATATTAAATGAAATAATTTTTTCAAATTCATTTGAGAAGAATAAAGTGTAATGCGAAGGTACGAAAAAGAGTACGGTACGGTACGAAATAAATACCGAACTTCGTACCGTAGCGTACCAAGTACGAAAAATGAAAAATGAATCGTACCGTACTATCGTACCGGAAAATTCAATCGTACCGTACCGAACTTCGTACCGTACCGTACTACCAGCCTTGGTCACAGATGGATATATTGGATATATATATATATATATATAATAGATAACGAAGAAATTCAGCCTAGTCATTAAAATTGACTTTGATAACGCATCTTTTGTTAAGTGTCTGTCACTGATGAAATGTGTCGATAAGACGCGGTACATCTGTGGCCATGCTTAATAAAAAAAACCTTTGATTTGAAATATCATCACCATTATGAGCGTAGTACCAATTTATTAAACAATACTATAATCATTATTACTTCTGAACTCATTTAATACTTTATATACAATAATTTTCTAGTTTTGCTGGTATTGTGCGTATGTAATTATTTCGCGAAATACCCAAGTCAAATTTGAGCAATATGACTGGTGTATGTTTCGTCCGAAATTGCCTTTATAATCAGTCATTTGAGTATATATCATTTGACACCCAGTCAATCGATAAATTCGACATCCATATTATTACCGGGGCTAACACCATATTGGTGTAAAGTTTTTCAAGAGTCAACGGGATTTTTCTTCAGTTGTTACAGGCGTAAGCGCATGATCCAACTGTATCTCATATTTAACAAAACTTGTTTGATTCAAATATTTCCGACGAAAAAGTAACATCTGATGTACCGTTTGTTTTGATTATACAGTTGTTACTTTAGGATTGATTGATTACGGTGTAAGCGAAACGCCTGACACCAAGATGATATTGTGGTGTTTTCGATTAACGTTTTGCGCGCGTCACTACTGCACTGACGCACGAATTTTCTGTGTGAGGATTTTGCTTGGGTGACGTGACCATTTCTTCGAGTGTCGTAGCAAACGTCCGATATTCACTACTTCAATGCTCTCCATCGTCATGCTGAACTGCTACAGTATTCTTTTGTTTATTTCGTTCTTATTGTATACTGTATAATATTTAATGTGGAAGAGGTACTGTGCATACGGTTCTTCTAGCGTGGCGGTATTCCATTTTACACGTTCCGATCAAAGAATGCACAAAGTAGGAACCCTTAGACTGCTGCGTTGAGGAGACAAACAATCGATGGAAAATTGTCTTTGGCATTTGATCATAAACTGTTCTCCGTTCTATTTTTATGTAAAATAAAACCAGGGCCTATACCGTACAATGTGGTTCTAAGTCAATGCATTTCAAACATCGTGCACATATAACTGTCCTGATTCCCGGATGAAAGCGTGCGATTTATTTGAATGCACAATTTCGGTGCGCAGGTTTTGTTACAAATAAATACAATGTTATTTTTCGTCATCCGTTAGATTTTAACCACCAATAAGAAAAATAATTTTATGCTAGTATAAACACAATATTGTCCTAGATTCTTGAATATTTCCAACATATTTGACGTTATAAGAGTTGTAGTATACGTTAACAGCCTAATATTTGCACAAATCCTTACGCACTTCACGCAATTAAGTGCTAAACGAGGACACGAAGCCGAAAAAGCGTAGGTGCAAAGGAAAACAAGAATTTGTTTCGCAGTCACGTGAGCCACGCACCACGAGTATAGTGCTATGTTTTCATTTGCGTAAGTTATCTCATATATATCCAATATAAATTCCACGTTCGTTGCACCCATACATTTTATACCAAAAAATGTAAACGCAATATGTATTGCCAGGCATGTGTCATTGATGAATGGTCTGTCGATAACATGGTTTGTTATAACAGAAAATTGTAATCTGTCCGGTTTGGCCGAGTCTACCCAAGTGTTTACACCCTGGGTGGTGGGCATGGATTTACGTGCCAGACTAGTCGGGACTCAGACCCGGGATCTTCAACCTGCGATACAAATAGGATAATCACGATAGGATATTATTATTTCTATAGATACGTGTAAGTTCAATTTCTGACAAAATTTATTTTCAAAACCTTCGTCAAATGATACTGAATTTTATATTAAACAAGTATTCTAATCATCCAAATCAAACTTAACGATATATGCGAATCATTTCAATCTAAAAGTCTTTAATCGAGCAGCATACGCATAAAAGTATTTGTCACTTTTCAATTCATACTTGGCCTGGTGTGGCTGCAAGTAGCCGTATTTGTTTCAAATCTTATTTATTTAGGGATATAATGCCGACACTCCTAAATATTCTGTCGTATTTTTTTCGTTTTTGTTTTTGTGCGTGAGTCAGAGTTTCTAAATAAAAATCATATCAAACAAAAATAGCATTTAAATGTGATCAGTTAGGTATTAAGTATATTAAGTATACATTTTCTGTGACGCTATGTTGGTATTTTTAGAACTCGCAAAGCAAGAACATTGCCTATTAGTTAAATGCACATAATCTTTAACTGAATGATATAATACTCTTGCATAAATGGCATTTTAATGCAAATGGATAATACTGTATAAGCAATTCATAAATGATTCATAAATATTGTAATCGATTTTATAAATGAATTGATATAAATGAATGAATTTATTTGCAATCAGCTATTACCAAATATAGTGCTGATAACTGCTTCCTAGCGGAAAACATTGCAAATGGAACTGAACTACTAAAATAAAATGCTGCTCTTGATATCATCCCTGAGCAATTGTAAATCTATCTACCGCTTCAAAATCAAATACTCAAACTCGAATTTGGATTTCTATTGGATTCGTCCGAATTCCGTTTGTGATAATTATTCCATTTACCCAATTTTAAAATGCCATTCTCTATTTATAAATAAATATTTTCTGATGTTACTTTTTATAAAAATGAACTTACCCTAACTTCACACATGCAAACATATGCAATATCTATAAAAGTTACACAGAAATCGTCAGAAATTCTTTTGCAGTATATTCTGAAAAAAATGCCTGAACCCAAATAATATAACTATTGAAAATTAAAGACCGATAATAGCAAAAGCGTTGTCCGTGTGTGGCTTATGTGTTCAAGAAAACAATATTATTGTCTAATGGGTTAAAAAAATTAAAGATGCACCAGAAGGAATTAAATTATGGAATTGTATCATCCAATTAGGGCTGAGTAAATCCGAGTCATTTGGAATTAGGATCTGATTAGGTTATCTTTTTCAAATCAGATGGAATCACTAATTCACTACAAATGATAGATATTCCATTTTTACTATTGCAACTTGGCTTCACTATGAAATTCAAGAAATTTTCAGTTAGGAAATACATTGTCAATCCACACCCCATAAATAAGTGTGCAAATTTTCATTTTTTGTTGAAAAAATGCAACCAAATTTGAAAGTTTGAAAATGAAAATTTCAATTTAATTTAGCAAGCATGTCCTCCTGTGTACGATTCATGATTAATTCGAATAATTTGTGCTTCGGATCGATTCGAATCAACGAATCAAACTGTCAAACCTTACTCCTCATTGATATGTGCGGTACAATATATTCACTATTCTACTTTTTTCTAGCATCGATGGAATACAACCGTATCTGATGATGTTGTAGACGCTGTTTGGGTCATCAGTTCAGCAGCATTTCCAGTTGGAGGAATATTTGGATCACTTCTTGTAGGACCAATAACAAAAAAATTTGGAAGATTGGTAACAATTATTAAAATCCCTTTATTTTTGGTAGATATTCTTCGGGATTTTTGTATATATTTTTTCAAACAAATGTCCAGAGAAAGACAAATCCTCCGACTGCAAGCTTCCCGTACTTGTGGGAGTATTAACCACATGCATCTTAATTCTTGAAAATATCAAAAAATTTGGATTTGGAAGCCAATGGAGTGGATCGGTTGAGTAGTTTGTACGAAGAGCGAGAGCAGAAAGCTCATATAAACAATCCGGTCCACTGGATTTTTATACCAAAACCGAATCATGAGTTTTATTTCGTTAAGCATGAGGCACGGATGCACGATCCATCGGGGACCCAAGCTTAACAAAACCATATCAGCACAAAATATTTCTGACTAGGTAGTACATAGCAAATACTCTAGACATACACAGCCCGGAATTTGATTTTGATTTTTTTTTACATTTGCATCCTCAATATCCTATATATTGTTACTTTCAGAATGGTATGTTTCTCGGACATATATGCACAATTTCATTTACTCTACTTCTAAGTTTGAGCGAAGTATTCAGGTCACCTGAAGTTATAATATTGGCAAGATTTGGAATAGGAATCACCGCTGGGGCAATTGGTACAGGTTAGTTAAAATATATATATTTTTTTTAATGTATAATGTATATTTTTTTAATACGCTTACGTAAACAATTTTTCATTCACGTTTGTAGAATAGAGTACCTGTTTTGGGGGGTGAAACTTGGTTTTTCGACATTCTTTAATTTTGTTTCATTAGGCATTTCATTCATCGAAAGTACAAAAAATGCACTTGTCATTTGCCGTAATTGCATATTTCCAGAGTTGAAACCGCCATGTTGATGACATTTATATCAAATATATGGGCTGTTGATGAACCTTACTTTGACGGTGCGTACCATTGACTTCCCATAATTGCCATATAGGAGGCAGATATCATATTTTGTTAATAGCAACCGACTAAAATTGCTACAAAAAAGCGAATTTCGCTGCATTTTTTGTTGCACTACAGATTTATATTTTGCAGGATTCTTTTTTTTCATATTCTTATTCCAGGTATATCAGTCATGTACACTGTGGAAGTTAGTCCTCAACAATATCGTGGAGCATTTGGTTCTTTGATATCTTTGGGTATTGCGTTATCAATTTTATCATCAAATATTTTGGGACTCCCACAGGTGAGATTTTAAACTAGTGCATCCTAATGCATCAGAACAAAACTGCAAAAAAATCATCATTATTGACAAAATTTGGTTTTACTTGATGATATTAAAATGCATGAAAAATATCATATTAGGTGCTGTTGATAGAATTATATATATGATTAACAAGGCATTTTATAATTTCGGAAATATGCAATTACTGCAAATTAAAATTAAATTAAATTCACTTCATATCACAGTTACAGTTGGGAAATTCAATTTATCGATTTGAAGCACAAAATTATTCGAATCTGTGATGAATCGGTCGTACCCAATCCGAAATTATGTCTTTTTTCAAGCATAAGTGACAGATGGCCTGCGCCTGGGCGGCGCGATTCATTAGTATCCCAAGTTCAATAAAAGTTTTTTCCATTAAATTCTTCAGATAAAAATCTAGCTAAACAAAGTGGAACTTGAATGGCTTAATAAAAGTTTTTCCATTAAATTCTTCAGATAAAAATCTAGCTAAACAATTTGGAACTTGAATGGAAGCCAAGGATTTCAATTATTTGATGACTGAGCCAATATCAAAGATAACAACGGTCAATCTGCTAATTCGGCGGATATAACGATCCGATTAGCTTCGAAAAAATTATCCGAATCAGATTTGAATTACAACTGATTGGGTTTTGTCCATTCCTGGTCATAGTAAAACTTTTTTCTCTTTGATGTGGTTCTGAACAAAGCTGTGTCCCGTGTTTAACAAATAAAGATCTTTTGTTCAAAGTTTACTTTGAAAAACCTTAAATAAAAGGAGTTTGTCAGAATCAAGATTATTAACATCGTTATGAACTTTTTGTGAATCGCTTTTTCTAAATTTACATTTTTCGTGTTATTTTTTCAGCTTCTTGGAAACAAAAGGCTGTGGCCTCTACTATTTGCGTTTACCGCATTACCTTCAGTAATTTTTGTGCTTTCTAAACGGACTCTTGCGCACAGTCCAAGGTATAAATGAAATGAAATTTTATTAGCTTTGTTATTTACAATTTTTAAATTTTTTAACGATTTTAACGATTGTTTTTTTAAATTCCGATTCCCGATAATTACTCCTTGGAACGCTAAAAAATATCATTCAATTATTGACCAATTTGATATCTGATGAAATTAGATTTAGACTATTCAGTATTTTTCGTTCATATATTATATTTAGTTATTGAAACAAAAAATGTATTTTCCAATTTCCGTAACGAGGACCCTCTATAACATGCAACGCCAGTCCAAAGAAAAGGTTAATACTAAATCATTTGTTATAAATGTGATTGATGGTTCGCATCGTCAAGGGTTTCATTCTCAGGAAAATAAATTTTCCACTTGGGCATGCGCATATTTATGGCATTTCTGGTTTTGAATAATTTGGAATCAATAATGCTATTAATATTATAGCAGACAAAACGACCATTTTGCGCTTCTAATGTGAGAAAAATTTATTTTGATAAAAGGCAACTTTACATGGAAGACGGGAAAGAAGAAAAAGCTATAAAAACACTTAAAAAGTTACACGCAATAGATGACGTCACACATCTGATAAATGATATGCAAAAGGAAGCAAAAGACGCGATGTCGAATAAACAAATGACAGTCAAAGAGGTATGAACTATACAAAAAGATTTCATGTATTCTGCGGGACAGAAAAACTAAGAACACGGCTTAAGCATATGGCTCTCAGGCAGTCACCAGAATCGTTTTTTAAATCATTTTCCTGTGGATGGACATCGTTGGTGGAGGAATCGTTAGCGACTTTTACTTACACCACCGCATTGGTAATCATGTCCAACAAATCTTTCGCACGTGTTGATTTTTCACAGGATTCGAATCTTCGTCCGGAGAATCAGTCAAACGTTGCCGTAACGCCCTACGCTTATAAGGATTAGCTGGGCTGAGCGCACAGATTGATTATGTGCCACGAATGTCAAGCTACTTTTCCGTCTTTAAGATCAAAGTCGGGTGTTGCTCGACAGTCTGCGATATATGCTTTACAAGCATGCTTGTTGAAAGAAGTCTTATTCAGCATTTATATGAACCACTATTCATCAATGACACACACTTGGCAAAGGATGTTTAGTCAATCTGTTTGAGATGAATTTAACTTTGGTTCATACTCGTTTTCTATTTTAGCTGATTGCATCCAAATCCATGCGTCGACCTCTACTTGCTGCTTTCGTTTTAACTTCTGCTCAGCAACTGAGTGGATTAAATGGCGTTGCTTTCAACATGAACAGGATTTATTCCAAATCCGGTATAGATGAACAATACGTTTATTATGTCAGCATCGGAACTTCTGCCATGATTTGTACAATCGCCATATTCTCGGTAATAATCTAGTTTTATGACTTTTGTCATGATATTTAACGGAAGGGAACCCAACTAATTACGAACTTTCACATTATTGTCTTACTTATTGCATCGCTCGTCAACATACCAGTGAATATAATGTTACTTAGTATAGCATGAGCGAGATATATATAGCTTCTTGGTGTCACTTCCCATCAGTTATTCATACTTAACAAGATATCTTGGGATTTTCACTAATCAGGTTTTACCATATCGCTCGAAGTCCAACATCATGTTGAAATAGCGCTCTCCAGAGTGTAAGATTCCTTTCCTAGTCCGTTGTTTAACATTCCATAGATGCAAGGTCGAAAGCAAGGCCTGAAAAAAACAACTAAAAGTTAATTTCACGACAAAGAGTTATTTTAAAATGTAGCACCAGTAACTGCATTCTCGGTTGAAAGCAACTCAAAGAAAGCGACCTAATCGGGAGTATTTTGCTTGGGCGACACTGCAATTTTAAAGCTCTCTCCTTATGAGGGTCGATGGCGAAATTAATTGGTGTATTGAGTATATATTGCTTCTGAATCATAAAATTTTGCCGACGATCGTTTTTTGCTTTATATACGCAAATTCAAGTCATTTCAAATACAACATTAAATTAGTGAAATCTTTGCTCACTGATAAGTCCAGTTAGAACTCCACGTTTTTTAACAATAAGAAATAGCGAATATTAAATTGCACTTTACATTTTTTTGGCCAGGCTTTGATAATAGAAAGATGTGGACGAAAATTTCTCTTGGTACTTGGTTATTCGATTATTGGGATGAGTCTTTTATTACTGGCAATATCGATGGAGACACAAAATCTCAACAGTAACATGGCTTACGTAGCAGTCGCTTCGTCTTTAGGTAAGAAAGTGAATATTTATGACCGCATTTCTAATGGGAGATGCATATCCCAATCAAAAATGTTGTTTCGTCAAGTATGCGCCACAGATGGACCGCTCCTTGGTGGCGTGATCCATCTGCGGCGCATACTCACAATAAGAGTTTTAAAAAAGGTTTTCTGACTGGGATGTCAGTGAATAGTATAATTTCGAATGATACACCGTTAATACAGGGCCTTGTCAGTGTAATCCACTCCAAGTAGAGGCTATAAACAATATTACACTCCTGGCCGTTGATTTTATTCCTATTCAATTTCACTCCAATGTCAGAAGTAGCGCCTAAAATGAACTAACGACAACTAATGACCATTGACAGGCAAACATGCATTATAAAATGAATTGTCGGTAACAGCAATCTGGGTGGAAAACTTTATGAAAACTATATGGAGTCCAGTATGTTATAATCATTAAATTAGTGGTAATATTCAAGGTTGCAAATGTATAAATAAATAAAATGTATAAAATAAATCACATACTAAATTTAACACCAAAACGATTTTGCAATTATGGTACGAGATTATTTCCCAAAAAATGACTTCAGCTAATACTTCCATGATGACCAATTTTCGCTTTATTGAATATATTATTTTGTATGTTAACTTTGTATGATTTTAGTGAATCGCAACCTCTTTTTCAAAGTTGAAAGCGGGCGATTTCAACTCAGAACTTCTTTCCTTTTTCCTGCAAATCAGATTTTTCCCAATGTCAACAGAAGTACTGCTTAACTACCACGGATACTACTTTTCAGAGAAAAGAATGTCAATCTTCACCTAATTCACTAATTGTAAATTGTGGACAATGAATGAATGATTGTTTAGGTGCCTCCGATTCATACAAAAACAATATACCGGCCGGAGTTTTCCCAGACTTGATACAACAACATTTCCTGTAATGCCTTGCAATGCATCTTATTTTAAAAGTAATTTTTCTTTCCAGGATTCTGGATCGGTTTTGCATTGGGACCAGGTCCAGTTACATTATTAGTAGTTGGTGAATTTTTTGAACAATCAGCACGTTCCGCAGCCGTTACATTATCAGTAACGTTCTTGTGGATTGGATTCGTAACAACGGTTGTGGTTACCCCCTATTTATTGGTTTGTTTATTTTATTTCTATAATAATATTATTATATCAATTTGAATACGTTAGGATTTTAAATGACGACCAATTCGTGAATCTGACCAATTCGTAGTCTGCTGTCTTTTAAATATTTCAGCTAAAATATTTAATAAAATGTCTTTCTAAAATGCAAGCTATCCGATTTGGGAGTAATTGAATCAACGAACCTTTGCACCCCAGACGAATAACGTTCCTCTATTAAGTTTTGTACAGCCCATTCCATCAAGGCTGCTAAACTATTACTATCGGTAAAATCCGATTTGTGGATTCCTGTGTGCAGTATACTCGAATCAATTATTTTCATGTGGGGATTTATTTGTTAGATTCTTTTGTCAAATTGTCATTTGTTTGTGTTTGTTTCGTATGAAACGTAAGTGGCAAAGTTTCAATGCGTTAAGTTACATTTTTAAGTAAAGAATTGAAGATAATTTTTTTTCTATCCTGAATCTCGAGCTTGAATATGGATGTACATAAATAGACAATTGCTATTTGATCGCAATTCTTCTCTATTCGAATCGAATTTTAAAGGGTTCTTCTCTACAAAACTTGGTGGAAGGCTTGTTTACCACTGCCACTCATTTCCAACTTTATTTAATTTTTTTATTGTTTTGTTTTATTTTACAGGAAGCAATAGGAGGATACACTTTTTTGCCTTATTCTATATTTGCAACTGGTACCGCTGTATTTATCTATGTTTGTGTTCCTGAAACAAAGAATTTGGCGTTCAGACAGATTAGAGAATCGTTTCGTCATCGACAAAAAGGCCAAAGTAACAGAAGATTAGTGCAAAAAGAAAGGAAGGATTCTATATCTAAAGAAATTGCTTTATAAATTTTTAAGAAAAAGTTCAACTTCTTGTCCGCGCCGATCTGTGTTCGAGCGTTCGTTGTTTCGCGCTTAGCAAAACAAAGGCACTGATGGATTTCTTTTATTATATGCGCAGTGCATCTGTAACTGTGTTCCACAGTTCTATGTTTTTTATTAGTGAACTGAGAAGTGAGGGTTCAACGCAAATATTACGTTCCCAATCACAAATTTTCTCTTGACAAACATGAGCCACTGATGGACAGCGCCTCAGTGGTTAACGCCATTCCACCAGTTACCGCCATTCTGAAAATAATTGTAGCCTTTTATTTTCTATCTGCCTTTTGTCCTCCTACCTCAACGTTTAGTTCTCTGTGCCATGAACAGGACACTTATTGTATATTTACAGAATTTGTTGAGATTTATGCCAAACTATGGCATATTCATAGTAGCAGCAGTGAACCTCAACGGCCCGATCCATCAGCGACTTAAGCTAAACGAAATCATTCCTACACAAAATATATTTGACGGCGATTTAAGAAGATTTTAATTTGTTCTTAACTGTAAGTACATATATTTTGTGGTAACAACAGATATTTCCCTCTCGGAGTACACGTTGCTTTCGATTAGGGCCGGGCAATTGGATTCAATATATTCGAATCAATCGCGAATCGTTCATAGGAACAAATACTTACTAAATGGACTAGAATTTTCATTTTAACGACAAAATGCAATCGACTTTGGTGAATTTTGACCGAAATCGATTGTGTTTTGTCGTTAAAATACGAAAATTGTTTACATTGGAAATAAACTATGAATTTCCTGATTTTCACGATAAAGACAAATTGTAATGGTAAAAATGGAATATTTGTTATTTACATCGAATTCGTGATTCGATCCGATTCGAAAAAATTCTTCGAATCAAATTCGATTTTCGGTTTTGCCCAGCCCTATTTGCAATACACACTTACAGACCGAAGGAAAAATATTTGATTGGAATCAAAGATAAATGAAAAATATATCGCCGAAACCGAAATATTTTACGCTTGGTTTCATCCGGTACAAATTTTTATCCTAACGCGGTTGCTTAATAATAAGTGATGCTTATCAAATGCCATAAACTAACGAAAATTTTAACGAATTCATCGAGGCTTGTCAATTGATAATGTGCTCGATGCTTTGTGTGTTCCAGTCAATTTCGCAGCTTCTCACGTTCCGCTTTTGTATCTCGATATTATATTTGGATAATAGCAGTTTCAGGTAATTAGTGACAATACGGCCAAATATATTACTCATAGTTTTTGGGGTATTATATAAGACAAGTTTTTTCACCGACACAATGATATTTTGCCGAATATCGATAGTTCGTTGAGTCATTGCATCAGGGATAATGAAACTTTAATCAGAGATATAGTAACAATTCATTAGTTGGAGGAAGGTGCAATCGAATTTATTACTCAAGGGTTAATAGGCTATTATTTAGGAGAAGTCTTTCTGTGCGGACGCAATCATATTTTTTCGATTAACGATAGTTGATTAAGTGCACCTTGGATATTAATCGAGATTTTATTGTTCTACCGTTGATGTGCAAACGAGCATTCTGATGTTGTGGGCTTATTAGATTGATACTACAGGACACTAGAGAAATGCGTCTATGATGGCCCATTGTTATCAACATTTTTGCTTTGTACTCTCATGAAAAAATCCAATTTTATTAAAAAGAATATTGAAAAAAAGTATTTTTTTGTAGAAAAATTTTTTGGAAGATTAAATTTAGAAAGATAAGTATCAAACTTTTTTTTCCAAAAAATTAATTTTTTTTTAAGAAATTTATTTTTTAAAAAGAATTTCGTATTTTTTTAGTCTTCTTTTCGAAAAAATTAGATCTTTTTCATAAAAGTACCAAAATGTTGATGACAATGGGCCACCATAAACGTCATCCTGGAGCTTTCACAATACTTTTTCCAAACGAAGTAGGTATTTAAGCTTGCACAAATGAAAAAACATGTTGATAAATAATAGGATTTTTGCTGCTAAAACTGGTCATTGGACGATCATTGGCCAAATATTTCGGTAATATCCGCAACGTGGAAAATATGGTGGAGTATCTTTCTCACCAATCATAAACAAATCCAATAACGAAAAGGCGTACGACAACATATATAATACAAATCATTACAAATTAGGGGAACCGGAAAAAATATTACGCTTCGTAAAATACTCTACAATCATTCGAGCGCATGTTGCGTACGCCGTCTCTTGGAGACAAGCGGTAAACATAGGCTACTTTGAAAGGCAAGTTGAAATGGGCAAATTTCAAATTAGTACGCGTACCTCAGCTCAAAACTTATTTTAACGAGCGAGTATCGTACGAGCCTGATCTATGGGGATCGTTTCGGGATTGTAGTATTTGATAACGAGCCCACACTCTACACTTTATTAAACAATGTTAGTTCGATTTCCCAACGAGTTTTAGTCCGTGCTTTCAAGCAATCCCTGTCCTTTGCAGCGATAAAGTTCCTCAGCGACATTGTCTGTGACTTAAAACGCTGCACCAAAGAGATTGTTATTGAAATCGGTGAATTCCTGTTGCATGAAACACGATTTGAGCCAACAATATAATAGATAACTTCAATATGAAAATGCTGTTGAAAGTTTAATGAAGTATTGAATGGCGAGTGATTCAACCCATGCTTGACCCATAGTGTGGAACGTGAAGCGGTTATTTGTCAAAATAATTATAAAATGCCCCAAGTATGTTGCTGTGTCAAGTTACAAAAATTATGAAATTCGTGTCAGTTTACTCATTGAAGCAAAACGACAAATTAAGTCATCCTAATGTTGCAGCAACCCTAACTAACTAAACACAACAATATTCTTAAATATTCAACCAAACTAAATCCTGCATTTATGATCCTAGAATCCTAGGAATAACAATATCCTACCAAATTTTTTCGCTTTGGCGAAAATAACATCAAACTTGCTCCAAACAATTCCAAACTGTCTTCACATTTGCAACACAATCTTACTTAACATAAACTTACATACCTTGAAATAACAAAGTGCAAATGCGACTTGATAAAATAGAGTACATAATCATCTGCAATAAACTCTGCAAAATACATCCTAATTCCTAGCGAGCGTAATTCAGTAGCTTAACTTAACTAAAATATTCCACTTAGTATATCATGAAATACTTAACACGGAATACATTAGTAGACGATAAAAATTTGCATAATCTTTTTTATATCCATTCTTTTGAGTTAAATTTCTTGGGGAGCAATACTAAGCGTCCTACCAGCGTCCATTCGTATAAAAAGAAGGCCGGTACTTTTTGAAAAGCCACGAGCCCAAATTACAATATCCTGGGCTTTAGTTTAACCTATAGAAATTTGAAAATTGAAAGTCTTATTCTGTACGCTCACCATTTATCTAACTCCGGATTAGTGGTGTACTGGTATCTGGGTCGTAAAATTCGAAGGTTTGAAAAAACAACGTCTTTAATAACAACAAAATTTTTCATCGCATCGCTGGATTTCGATGACGTGTTCCAACGAAAAAATTATTACGACGGAAAGCGTCTGAAAACGTTCGTCATTAATGGATTTCCGTTTTCGTTTTTTGGGTGGAGTTTAATCTCGAGATGAGGTGTGGAAGTTTTTTTTCCCACTTATCTACGAAGTACCTGCTTCATACAACTTCATATAACATACCATGTCATAAACATCGGCTTGCAATCTTTGAAAAAACATGAAACACGTTATATAAACATAGTTAGATATAATTCTGCTAAATCAAGCACAATTGGAATTGGAAAGTTTTCGTCAAAACATCTTTTGTTGAGTATGAATCACCGATGGATAGCGTCGATAAGACGCGGTCCATCTGCACTCCAAGCGGAAAACATACCAAACGAAACCGAACCTTCGTGGTAAAGTGCAGTGAGTGGTAAAGTACAGTTAACTGCCCCGGGCGATGGCAGAACCATCTACCACTTCTTTGCTTTTTTAATCGCCTCTTACGACACACAGGAGATACGTTAGGACTATTCTAAAGCTCGTACCTACAGGGCTTACTATCCATATCTTTGACTATTAGTAAAAACTAATAGTAATGAAATTTAATTGTCAGGATGGCATACATTAGCGTGTTTGACGCAGTTCATCAACGATTGAAAAAAAATAAGCAAAATAGAATTCTATCACGTTATCTTTTGTTGTAATCGCCAATCGTATAAATTCAAATTCGAAGATCGAAAAAAAAATATTTTTATAATTTTCAAACGTTAGCATTGAATTTTTAAGTTTTAATCAGTTTAACATCGTTTCACAATTAGCTGTATATAGTTAATATTAAATAAATATTAGGAGTGTAATGAACGGGCTGGGTTAAGAGTAGTATATCCTGCCTTTTTTCCTACATGTCGTAAAAGGCGACTAAAACAAAAAAGTTTTAGATGATTTTATCATTACCCAGGGCAGATATCTATACCTGCACTTTATCATGGTGGTTTTCTCTTATAGAGTAGTTGCTGGTACATTATCTTGCTGTAGCTCTTTGGGTGGCATTTGAGTGGTCGTTAGTTGGCTTCTTTTAGGGACTGCTTTCGGCCCTGGTCAGAGCGAACATCTAACAAAAATGAAAATATCATTTTTTTTTCAAACAATTTTTTAACGCTGGGTGTCAACTTCTATATTTTTGCTCAAAATAAATCAGTTGCTAACAGCCAACTTTCCACACACCATCAAGATATCTCGTTACGGAGGAAGTAACACGATAGGACACATGCTAGTAAGATATGAATCACATCGGCAATGAAAAAACCTTTTCCAAGAACTGCGTACGCGACTTGCCCATGGGCAAATAACAAATAAACCCACTTTAACCTATGTTCGATAATATCAGTCTGACAACGTGGTGGATATTGGAAACCATATGAGGCAGTTAATAGCCGAGAAATAGACGATGGTCGTCCCTCATCGTGGACATTCACAAGATTTTTAGACAGAGTTATATTTTACTAGAGCAATTTATAAGGTGATATGTGAATTTTGAAATAAGTTTTCTTTAATTTACATTTGTTATGTTAGCTGAGAGCAGGATAGGAATTTTTTATTTAATAATAGCAAGTCGGGAGCGCGCACAATTCTTTTCAATTTTTCATTATATAATAATTTTTTGATTGGTCCCGTTTTTAATGAAAAACAAATGTGCTTTTGCTGTAAGTTATTGTTGAAGTTCACTCACAAACAAACCGCCGACTCATAAATTTAAGATTAACTAAAAAAAAACTAATTTATATACATATATCATATATACCCTATTTAATAAGGTTCATTCGTAGGCCAGTTTATTGAGAGTCACACGGATCTCATGAAGCTCAAGTTTTGGATAAGCCACATAAATTATAATAAAATCCCATTTAAATCGACTTTGGGTTGTTGAAAATAGATGAGAACTATGCAAATGTACAGCACTACTATTTGCAAAATTTTATATTAATTAGTGGCCTCAAAAATGTAATGCCATGAATCTGATAAATCTAAATAATTTTTTCATGGCTATGTTATGCACCTAAAATATGAGTCCGCTGCTTCTATATTTCAGCAATATAAAGATTACTAAATTGTTATGATTGATTTTGATGTTATACTCGACCATGTTGGAAACTTTGGCAGATATCAGATTATGTTATGTTCTGTTACCTTTTATTTGACGATATTTTCATCAATGCACGTGGTTGCACCGGTGTTTTATGCTCCATCCATGCCGTTCAGGTGAGTCCTGAATATCTTCGGAGTTGTTGGCTAAAACTATTTGACGGAAAACTTTTGACAGCAGATTTTTCACAAATGCGACTATGAAACTGAAACATATGTTGTAGAAATACTTGTTGGGAAAGATACGAAAATAAAAACATCATATCGGAATTGACAAAAAATAGTCATGTTATTGCAGTGCTTGTATTTTGAAAACGATCGAATGTACTAATAAAATTTTTTAGAGTCAGCCCTGTTTATATGTTGTTTCAAATACGCAATGGTTCCATAGTCAATTCTTATTATTTTTTCATTAGAATCTCACTCCGCAACCCAACCCAATCCTAAATTTTGTGACTCATGCCTAACAAAACATGTTTTGTCGAAATTTTTCTAACTGGTAAGGTTAAAAGCAACACGCAGGAGGAACCAATAAGCGTCGGCTAATATCGCAAAGAACTACTTAGCATATTAATCCAGCAGCTGCATCCCAAAAGGAAATGTTTTATGCTATTATAGAGCGTAGACCGTGATTTCTGCCCTGGTATGTGAAACCCTGTATCAGAAAGCACGTCATTGCAATTCTGAAGCCTTAGCTACCGAATAGAACATAATGCTTGCAACTCAAAACAACTGTGGTTTCGATGCTTGTCTAGTCATCTAGAATGGAATAATCTACTTACGTTATTCACAAAAATAGTTGTTCATTTATATATTTCAGATGTAAATTTCCACATTTCGAAAACAAAAAATTATTTTACAACGACATTCTGAATTTAACAACACCCTTTGAAAGCAGGACTATGGAATATGACACCTGCAGAAGGTATTTTTCTTTCAATAATATATCTGTGACCTTGAACATTTTTTTTTTTGAAGTGCACTTGAAGCCAGCTTGGAAAAAGCGCCAACAGAAGTCAACTAACGACAAATCAATTAACAAAGAGCAATTACAGGATAGTGTATCAACCACTGCACTCTAAGAAGAAATCAGCCCAGTCAGAACTCAACTACCTACAGACCTAGTAGCCGGCATGTGATTTAATATTGTAATCTAACACTTTGCTTCATTTTTCAAGATATGCTTTTAACGAGTCAAGTTGCAACACAACAGACTGCGTTGACAGAAGCCTTCAATCATCTACATGTGTCGATGGATATGTTTTTGAAAAATCACAATTTGTGGAAACAACAATATCCCAGGTAGGCAAGTCCAATTTTTCGAATTGAAAATTTTATTTGCGTATCATGTTCGGAGAAATCTTTCTACCTTTAAGAGCGATCATGTCATAGCAGAAACATTTTCGCTGTGTCGTATTTTTCGAGTATGGGGCACATCGACAATGCGATTTATTTTTATATCTGTGGATTATGACAAAACTAAACCTCGTCTTCATCTTTAAAAGATGTCATGCTGGAAACAATCATAACATCAATATACAAATACGTTGTCGAATCAACAGTCTCATTACCTACACCTGAAATTATATAATAATGATCAGCAGGCTCTCTCTAACAAAAATACGTTAAAATTGTCACTCCTCGACATTAATTTTGCTTCGTGATTCTTGAATAAAACTATAAAGCCTTTGCGGGCATTTGTGGCCTGGTGATAGAACACGCAGCCAAGTTGTGTTTTATCGACAGACCGTTTGGCATAAATCTCAACAACGCTATTTCGAATCCTGAAAATGCAAAATCACCAATTTTAGATTCTATTTTGTGTTTGCAGTGGGAATTGGTTTGCGATCGCAAATATCTGAATGCATTAGAAACATCGCTATTTTTTGTTGGAGCAATGGTTGGAGGTTTAGCTGTAGGATATTATGGAGACAGGTGAGATGCATCAAGATTGCTGAAATATAAAAAATAGAATATTTTTTCTCTAGCCTACGCCTGTAAATTGCCATTAGGCAAAGTGTAAGTGTCTATTGGTAGACAAATGCGCTAAGTATATATGAAATGTCGATGAAAACACGCAAGCATACACCGCTCGTAGTATTGGATACGAATTTAAGCCATGTACGTGCGGATTGTAGAATTGTCCTACGCTACGATAACTAACGAATCGAAAAAAGTTATATGGTTTTACCATTGTCCAGACCACATACCAGTCATTTATTTATACTACTAGAGCAGTATACTTAGTTATACTGCTAGCTGTTTCTATATGGAATGTTTTACGCTATTGTAAAACCTACAATTTTAGGGACACAAAGTTGTATGTAACGCTTATTTTATATTAATATTTAAACGTCCGAACACTGAGCATACTTACTAGCGCGTTCGTGAATAACTATTTTTCTCTTATGCTGTATGCTAGGTAAAGTTGCGCATGTTTTACTTCTTGTTATAGTTTTCGCGTGTTTTCCTGTTTTTTTTTCATAATTTTTGATTGTTATAATTTATTTATTGTCATTTGATTGGTGGTGTAGCTCCTAGTTTTACATTTATGTAATTTTTTTACGTATTAGTGATCGTTACTTTGACATTGCTGAAAGTAGGTTTCCTAATAAAAATGTGCATATGCCTCTATAAATACTACAAAACAACTGCATTTACTCACATAGATTTGGAAGGAAGCTTGCTCTGCTAAGTTGTTGCTTGGGGAATATAATATTTGGTGTCATTGCATCTCAGGTTCCTTGCTATCCTGCTTTTGTCGTAGCCAGATTTTTCGTGGGAGTTTGCAGCATTGGAATAGATTTCATGACAGAAGTGTACAGTAAGTTGTGTTTGTTGTATGAATTAGTTTGAACTTGTAAGATTAATTAAAAAAATGTTTTCGTCGAACTACCATAACGCTACCCTAATAAATATCTGTCTTTTCTAAGATTTATTTCAGTTCTTGAGTTGCACATATTAAGACTTGAATACTAATTACCGATGCACATTTCGAGCAGTTGTAGGTTACTACAAATTTATTCGCATTTACTTCTAAACAAGAACAACAATGCAGAAAAGTATTCTGTGGTTTCTACCCCATTATTTATTATACAGTTTGGATCATGCGAAATTGGCTTCTGTTTATATCAATATGTGTCGAACTTAATTGTATTAACACATATCATATAATCTTTGAGAAATTTTATTTGCTTTTTATCCTTTCCTTTATTTATAGTTATGGAAGTCACTGGAAGGAAACACACGACTGCGTTTTTACTGGACCAATCTGCAGCTGGCATTGCCTGGTTGTTCAATTCACTTTTTTCTTATTTTATCAGAGACTGGAGATATTTTTACCTGGCTGTTTCATTGTTTGGCATTCCGTACATTGCGTTTTATTTTGTGGTAAGTTGAAGCTGATAGATATCATAATCAACTTAATATTCCCAAAAAGTGTTACTCAAGTTCCCTAGGGAAACATATAAGACTAGGACTTCGCTCCTCCATTACCAAGCACTTCGTCGCCAATTCTCAGACTTTGATATCACCATCAGAGCAAAATTCAAATTAACGTAGTTCCTCTTAAAAATAACCAAGTAATTGTTGACAAGTGTGCCCATTAAAGCGCATCTGGAAATATTGGCGTTTCAAAATTGCCAAGTGGAAATAAAAGCATCACTGGTAACCTTGTTTTTCTGTTCTCTTGTTCTGTTTGCGCATTTTTAAATTCAGAAGTTATAGGGTTTATCTATAGTTAGACCCGTAACAAAACATTTCAGTCTACGATATATTTAATATATTACTACTAAACGTTTCAGATTCCAGAGTCTCCACGTTGGTATTTTTCAGCATGTAGAAATGAAATTGGAAAACAGTTGGCAAATAAATTTGCAACACATAACAAGAAAAACAAAACAATCAATGAAGCTATCTGGAAAAATGCAGAAACACAACAGAAAGTAACGCAATCTTGTTTAGCCTCAATTGCCTGTCTTAATCCACATAGTAGCCTATATTCGTTCCCAGTTCACGAAGTTTTCATAGATCCGCTGCAATCGCCCCTTCATCATAATTTCTAAAAACTCTAGATAATATTAAACATCATTTTTATATGAACTAAAAAGGGTTACAATATATTTCGGTTTCTCCACGATGAATGTGATGAAGCACTATAACCAATGTATCAAAATTATTTAACATAAACATATACAGCCTTATTTTCAGTTACTTTTGTCAGATAGATAAATCTGACGTTCAATTCCAAAATCTGCCATGAATTTGTCACATTTCGCATATCCCCCAATGTGCAACAATCTCACGTTAACCTCAAAGAGGCATTGGTAACCGTTAATCTTAAATAGGCCTCGAATCTTTGTGGTATTTATATATCTGTCAATTTGAAACATTCAACTTATCAGATATGCGAATCAGTAGCAAATCATCCCAAATTTATAAATCGCCAAGTGTAGCAAAATATCGTCCTACGCCTATAAATCGATTAGTGTTCTTATTCATAAATGCGCATCCGTTGACTGAAATGAAGGCGCCAATGCTCAAAGAATATGGCGTGCTTTTCTTTTACTTGACATCTACTACTGAAGTTTGGATTATACGTATTATACGCAACCTACTTCTGGCCAAGAGACCTCGTGCTAATTTAAAAAAAAAAAAAGTAGGTTACACTTTCCAAAGCTCCTCCGTTTGTTTACTTTTATAATGAAAGCCAATCGTCGAATTGTTTGTTGTATTTATGTGCAAACATTCAAACTTCGGGGCCGTGCATTCCTCGTTCCAGATTTTTGATATCGCATTTGAAAGTTGAGCCGATGTACAGTTTTCGATCCACACCATGGAAGCACTGTATGATTTATAGACGATATATAAAATATCCAGCGATATATATAAACACTTAAACGTCCGATCTATAAATATGACCCAATTAATTTGCTTCTTATTTACAAATCTGCCAAGTTGAATGTCGCAAACTGGCTAATATATAATGAAACAAAGATTCAAGACAAATTCATAAGTTTCACGTTCGATTTATAAATGAGAGACGCATAACGTAACTTGTGTCGTATTCACAATTTTGCCAAGTTTGGTGTTGCGCTTTGGGAATATATAAACGTGACACTAACCCAAGGTAGATAAATATCTGATTTAAAAATGCGACTTATAATGTTTAATTTATAATTTATATATCTGACAAATTGAATATTGTGTTTTGTCAGATTTATATGTTTTCCAGACAGACGGGCGCAAATAGGCATTACTTAAACAAAAGTTGTCCAGAAATGACTATAATGATATATCGATAGCCATGACGCCCCATAGACGCGGTCCGAGTCGGAATTTTTTGTCAAAACATGTTTTGCGAAGTATTGGTCACTGACGGAATGCGACACGAAAACGTCATACATGCGTGGCGCAAAAGTTTGGCCGTGCCTGAAGCAACGGCGACTCACACTTCACGAAGTATGTCGACTTATTTTTTTTTTTTGACTGAGTTGTATTACTTCCTTTGACTATTTAAAAACTATTTGATTGAATGTGCTTATCGTATGTAATGTAATCATTAAAAATCCTTTTAGGAGATGGAAAACTCGACTCAGAAGTACTCAGTGCTTGATCTATTCAAACAACCAAAGATCAGACTTGTTACCATTCACTTGAACATATGCTCGTAAGATACTGATAGGTTTAGTTAAATTTTTTAGGGCAAGTAGAATGCGGTCAAACTTCGAATTAAAACATTTACAATCGAGCAGGTTTCGATTGTGATGATATCTAGTTGACATTTTATTTATTACTGACAAATACTTATAAGACCATCTTTCAATTGTCATACTTTTTGGACAAGATTTTCAATTGCCTACACGTGGGTTCAAACAAATGTGTTAATTGATATTTCCGATTCCAGTTTTTTTTTCTGCACCCAAATGTTAATTTGCATTTCTCACGTTTCTATACGTTTTTGCAGATTTATTGTTGATATGGTTGTTATCGGTATGTCACTAAATGTTGGAAGTTTATCAGGAAATATATTTCTGAACAATGCAGTGAATGGCGTTATTGTTGTTGTGTCTTCCTTATGTTTCATATTAATAATAAACAGGTATTGTATTCATATATGTAGTTTGGACCCTTACTCAACGAGTAAAACACAATGATTGAAGTTTAATTGTTTGATGATATTTTGTGTGCGACAAATATTTGTTTTCATTCACTCCAAATAAGCAGGTAATGAAACGTATTGTTGAAAAATCTTGAATAAAAATTACGATTTTGTCTATGCTATATAAGCACACGTTTGAAGAAGATAAAGGAGTGAAACACAAAAAAATATCAAACATGGTATATTTGGCAAAAGGTACATCAGTTTGTGAAGAAAACTTTGATTGAAATGATTTGACCTAGCAGATTTCCAAAAGAGAAAGTCGAAATATGTAAAAATGTATACACAAATATTAGTTCTGTTTTACTTGCATATTTACGCTCTAAACTAACTTTTTGTCCAGCGTAAATCACAGTGGGCCTACACCTCAGAAAGGTGGTAGCTCATAATAAAGGAATTATACTTTAAAGGGAATGTCATAGCATTGTACTGCACCTTTTTGTTGACCTTAGGATTGATCGACATATTTTACTGGGATTATCACTGATTCTGACATCAATTGCATCTCTCTCCTGTTTCTTTGTCATATTCTTTGGAGGTGACATACCAGGTAGGACCCGTCACATTTGATAAATTTTATTGTTTGAAATATCAACGATAGTCCTTTTCAGAGAAACGCTAAAAAGTCTACAATTAACACTATTTAAAAACTTTGTTAGGAAGAACATATTACAAGTGTTTAAAAATTAGTTAAAATATTTAAGTTTGTCACTATTCAAATTGTGCACCTTCCAGAATAAAACTTCTTGCTTAAGATCCTCAACCACATTTTCTTCGAATGAAATCTATTATAGATCTACAATTCACTCTATATGGATGCTTGCTAAAAGCTGTTGGTGGCATCGATATAATATAATTCCGAGTAATCTTAAAATAAGACTTGTAATATAGCAATTGTTTTTCCATAGCAAAGTTATTTCATTCTTGGCCAGCGATCAAGCAAACATCAGGCGATACATTCCAGTTTTCAAGCTGTTCTCGTTTATGTTTTGCTTGCTATCTTAAAGTTGTGTCAAAAGTAACTCGACTCTTTGCACTCAAATTATTCTAAGAGATATTATAACGTTGTGTGGTCTCATATATTTGATTTGTGATTTACCGCATATTTCAGTCAGAAATATATTGAACAAATATCGTATTTTGTTTAGCGTGAGTCACCAGTGAATGGTGCCACCCTGTTACGATTCATCTGAGGCTCATGATTGTACTTGTGTCGTCTAAGTTGTGCTTTCAACGTTCTGAAGGAAAAAAATTAATTCCGAACCTAAAAATGTTATAATGATGATATTCAACTGTACTCTGGGTGGAAAACATTCCAAACGGAACTGAATTGCTTTGGTAAAGTACAGCGAGTAATATCTGCTCTGGGTGACGGTAAAATCCATCTCCGACCTCTTTATTTTCTTTTAGTCGTCTCTTACGACGCACAAGAAAAACGTTAGGACTATCCTAAAGTCCGTACCTATGAAAGGTATTTTACTGAGTGTTTATCTTCTGTTATTACAGGCTTAGCAACAGCAGGAGTTGTTCTATCATTCGTTGCATATCTTGGATGTTGCGCAAGTTCACTTGTACTTGAAATGTATTCTGCTGAATTATACCCAACTGTAGTTAGGTATAACGTGGTGTGGTGTAAGGGTGTGAGTGGTTCAATTATTGCACACAAAAACGAGTGCTGCGAGTGGTGCAAATGGTACTTAAAGACATGAATAGAGCAAGTCGGGCAAGTGACCACTCGTTTTTGTGTGCAGCACTCGCGCTACTTGTTTTGTGTGCGTCACTTGCACTATTTCTTTTTTGTGTTGTACCCCTTGCACCTGTACGGAAATCGACCCCAATTCAGTCGATTCAATTATGGGTAGTCTGGTACAGAGCAAGGTGGACACGATTTGTGATATCGTTTTGCTCAAAAAATCTTTTCGAAATGTCAATAAATTCAATTTTTAAATAGTGATATCAGACCGTGAACGCGTGACGATATCGGTGCCAGAAACATATGCCACCGAAAAAACACCAAAAATACTAATAAAAAATTATTTTTCAACGATAATTGAAAATGAAATTTCAGAAACTTGTTTCTTTTTATCGACGTCTGAAAATTACACGATAGGTTTTCGCACTCCCAGTCGATTTGCATAATATACGTAGAATTTTTGTATTAGACAGGAAGTATATTTTTAATAATAATTTCCTATTATAACTGATTTTACTTATTCTTTCATAATGGCTTTTTGCTTCTAATAAAGTCTCATTTTTTCAGGAGTAATGGATTGGGACTAATGTCACTTACGGGAGGTGTAGGGAGTATTTTAGCTCCCATAGTTATTTCAACATCTCTACAATGGATTCCATATATCGTGTTTGGAGTTTTATCTATTATCGCTGGGATATCCGGATTACGGTTGCCAGAAACTATCAATCGACCGATGCCGGATACATTAGAAGAAGCGGAGTCATTATATCGTGGAAAGTTAGTAAACATTTATGTGTCTTCTGTAATTGCTGCTGGGTGATTCATAGGTGTGATTCGAATTAGGTAGAAGCACAAATTATTTAAATCAGCTTTTTAATGTCCACAGAAGCAAAAACCTTCGAAATGAATAATATGTGAACATTCAATGATAAAATACAATTGAACTCATTCAATCAATGGAGAAAAGGTGCAAATTGAAATTTACACAATTACACAATTTGTTCACATCAATTAATTCGCCCATAAAATTCAATTATTTTGATATTGTTGGCAAATAATAATGATAAAAACGAGACATCTGGCAATTCGAACCCATTCAAAATTATTCAAATGATTCTGTTTTATCTAGCCTTTATGTGTATTGCAATTCATTAAAACCAATTTTTTCTAACTAGCCCAATCAGAATTTTTATTTGGCCAAGCATGCGCTACAGATGGACCGCGTCTTATCGACCCGATCAATCAGTAACACATACTTACCAAAACTCGCCTGGACGATATTTTTCTGATTGAGAGTGATCGGTCAAAAACTATTCAAATGAATCAGGACCACTTTCATATCCAAACGTGATTGTGAATCTTGCCTATTGTCTTACGCGTGTGCCTTCGGATTGAATCACAGATAATTATTCAGACAACCCAATATTATTTCAGACTTGGGAATAATGGATATGTATTTCAGTAAAGGCAAACATGTTTCGAATGTGCAGTGGCACGAAAAAAAGCATATTGTATTTTCATATTCCCGAATTTTACGACAATACCCGATATAGCCTTAGCATCGAAAAAGTCATATTTTCAATAATACAGCATACCCTCATTGAATATTTGAAAAAAACTCAATAGGCAGTCTAACTCGATATGTCAGAAAACCTGCAATATAAAATAATAACACAGTCTTCCTCTATCTCTCACAATTTTCCTTTTACATTTAGACCGATATCGCGCCTTTCAACACGCAGACCTCATACTGAAGTTTCAACTATTTCTACAATGTAAAGAACTCCCTTTTTTATTGGATTTTCAAAATGTCAACAACACCATAATATCTGATTTTTTAATATTTTAAGGCGTGATACATTACACCATATTAATTGCTTTTTTTTAATATCTCGCGATAAATAAGGAAATTATTTGTTCAATTGTTTTAGTTCAATTCTTGTTCCATTCTTTTTCAATTATGTTCAATTCTTATAAACTCGTGTTTCGACTCTGAGTTCATTTTGTGTTTTGGATATATTAGTGCAATTTCCGAATTCGGCGACACCTTGTCAGGGGTGAATTTCAATTGAAATTTTTTTCTTTTTATCTTGTAATCTCACAATGGCATTGACTAACTAATTTACAAAATAAAAGATATCAGCGTTGCACATCATGCGTATTTTTACATTGGCCAAAACATTACAAAAAATATGGAAATTTTCAAACGAGTTGCTCTTGACATCAGAAAGGACAAAAAGGGAAGATATTCGACCGCAAAAGTACAAACTTCTATGATACGATAGAAGGGCTTCTGAGTGAATATATTATTACGTTTTTCTCATCGTTAACATTTGTGGAATTATGTTTTTCAAAATTGATAAGTATAATTACACCCTGGGTATGCATTTTTTCTGTAGGTGCTTGATGAAGATGTCACTAGCAGACTCGCAGTCTAACGTCTACGCTGCTACTCATACACCGAATTAAAATGGGTTTTATAAAAAGAAAATACAGCAAATGCGAAATATTTCATGACAAATATGCTGCTAGAAGATTAAAATGCCCATTTTTGAGTATCAAAAACCAAACCGTAAGAAAAGGTCCAAAATCTTCAATATTGCTATGAAGTAGCTGCATGGCAAGGGTTGAAGGGTTGGGCGGTCCCTGCAGCCCAATAATATGAAAGTCTAACAAAAAATATATTAAAAAAAGAAAAATTTTTACACGCCTTTGGTGCGAAATTGCTTGTATTATCCATAGTGTTGTTGTTTTTACTTCCAAAATGGTGTATTTTCTCAATGCAAAGTTTGAGCTTTTGTCCCCACTCAAAAGTCAACAGTACCGGTAAAAAAAATATCGTGTTGACACTAGTAGTGATAGCTTTCAGATTCGACATTCAAATCAATTAGGATACAAGTCCGATGGTGAATCGGATCAGATGGTTTTTAGTGATTCGGCATGATTTCGCAAAAGTTTTTAACAAAAATTCCACTGGAAATGATAAAATTTCCGCCAACATATTGGAACTGTTGGCAACTTATTGAATTCTTTACCTAATTTCATAAAATGGAATCTGATTCGCAAAGATTCGTTTCCAAATAATATGGTTCAAGATTCGATTCTAAGATAAATCTATCTGGAATTGGCAACCTTGAAAGGAAAACCTGGCGTCTGAATAAGTACATGAGGTTTAAAATACTTAGGCTGCGAAAATAAATTCTTCAAAATTTCCTGCATGAATAATAACATGGGACTAAGGTTGGCGTAATAAATCTGATTTTTACAATTCTAAATCGCGAACTACACACAAAATCTGTATACAGACTGGAAAATAGCAAAAATAACAGGCGACAAAGCAATCATAAATTTGATTTTGTCAAGCGCGTATCAAAGACGGATCGCGCCTGAGAAGCTCGATCCATTAGTACCTGGTGCTTGACAAAGTATGCTCGTACAAAACAAGAAAAATCTTCCTGGGAAGAAACATACAACGCTTCATTGCGTCGGGTTCAAGCTCCGACCGCAGATTCAACAGCTGTAAGGAAAAGTATGTAAGAAATACACGCAATGAGACAATATGGGATTGATGTACGTTACAGTTTCAGTTTCATTATTCTGCCCTGTGTGAAATCGATCAAAGTATCCCCCTGATTCCTCGTGTTGTACATTATCCAAACGCAACAATTTTTATTGTCACATGATACAGCTGAGCGGATTTATTTTCAGCACTGTACCACTGCAAACGAGGTCTACAGAACACAATTTATAATTATTTGAATTGATATGACATCTTCACGGGTGTATTGTTTGTTTTGTATTTGGCGAAGACCAAAATAGGCCTCTGTTAAAATAGAATTGTAATGTATTAATTTCTAAGCTTTGAGTACGAATATGTACATATTTAAGTATTCAATTAAAATATGGAATAGAAAATATATTTTATAAAATTAGTTATGTTTATATCAATATTCTCTGTGCTCTGTCTAAACTATTCAAATTTGAGCTAACACATTCTTCTGTGCGGATTGTTGTCCGCTGGGCCGGTGCTGCATTTTTAATATCTTTTTGCCCTTTTTGGCACCCCTTCCGAAATTGCAAAAAGGGAAATTCAATTTAAAATGTTTTAACGCCTAACGTTTCACATTTCAAGCAGTGTTGCAATTGTAAATTGCCTCATTATCGGCATCGGTTTAGTTACATTTAGGATATTTTCTGTTCAAAGTTCAGTTCCTGGCACTACATCTGTTAGTACCTCTTTGCTATCAAGTGCCCATTAGTTGGTTTCTTTTAGGCACTGCTTCCAGCCTCGCTCATTGCCAATTCCCATATCTAATGCACATTATAATTGATAAGAGTTTTTTTTAATATATCATGCGAGCACGCTATGGTTTGTCATCTGTATATCATTACTCTATTTATGTTCTGTTGCATTGACTACGGCCTTAGAATTGACCTAGCGCATTGACTGCGTTTTATGAGAGGCGACCAAAAAGAATCAAAAACATGGTAGATTGTTTCACCATCTCCTAGATAGGATACAACTCACTGCACTTTATTATATCGACTCAATTCTTGTTGTAATGTTTTCAACTTAGAGTGCAGTTACTGGTACTACATTTTGAAGTAGGTCTTTGGTATTTAAGTGACTGTTAGTTATGTCGCGGATTTTAGCTTTGCTTTGAGCGATCGCCAATAAAAATTAGTAGTTTTGTTTAGCTCATGGTGATATTGTATTCCCGTAGTATGGGAAAGAACAGATCTGACTGAGTTTCCATTGTTTTTAATAAGTTACATATTCAAGTAGTCCAAAGCTCATATTCGAAACAACCTCGGTCTTACGAACTTCAACAAATTATCAATAAAATCAGCCTTTTCAGCTCCAACTGTCTCCTAATTAATAACGATACTGCTGATATCAGTTATCAGGGAGAAAGTGCATTTAGTTCGTGACAGTGAGCAACCGTTTATTTAACAAGTTTATTTTGTCAAGTATGGGCCACAGATGGACTGCGCCTTGACGGCACAATCCATCAGTTTCCACGCTTAACAAAACATATTTTTTTGACTGGGCGATGATAATATCAAAGTTTGCTTTATAAAAATTGCTCTTACACTAATTTACACCAAAATAATGGTATTGCAAAATATTTGTTCGAGTTCGAGAGGTGAATTCAGACCAATGCCCTATTTATCGGCGAACCTTGAATCTTCACGCACGAGATAACATACCAAATTTGCTCACTCAATAAATCATGATTAAAGATGAAAAGTGGTCAGTACGGTATTTTTTTTAAAAGGTGTTCGTTAAAAATAAGTTATCTATCAAACGCAACCAGCTATCACGAAACCTTCTAATGCCTAAAGTTATCTATCAGCAGTGGGCCGAGTGTATGCAGTTTCTGCATGATAAAGCGTGACGAACTAATCAGAGATGGTATAACGGTCAAGAGTTGGGAAGTTTCATTCAGCAAACGTATTGCTTAATGTTTGTTTGAGTGATTTTGATTTATTGCAGCCACAGAATAATATTTAAAAGGATAAAGAGCTGTGAAAGTGAGATATACAGACATTGCACCATCATGGTCACTTCCCCAGACAAACAATTTAATAATGTGACAAAAAGAAATTCACAATCAATATAAAGAGATTGCTTCAAAGTAAACAAATGATTGAATTAAGTATGATCAGATTATAGATAGAAGAGAATATATTAGATAATATAGAACAGGAAATCCCATTACGGTGAACAGTTTAAAATAAAATATAATTTCTGAGCAGTATAGTTGTGCGAAAACATCAAAATCAATCAGAATTATTTATGTGCCACATTATTAATGAGCGTCGATTAAACTTTGATAATGACATACGGAAGAAAATTTCTGTTTACTTTCACTGTTTACAGTGTATTAGACTTTCATAACAAACCATGGTCAAGTGCCTAGTTGCTGTTAAACAATATAAATGAATGGTACTCTGCTCTGTAGACCAAATATTATTATTTTGCCCTAGCTTATGTTTGAGCACATCGTGCCAGATGGCTGTCGCCTTCAAAATCATGTCTCGGATTTTAATGAATGAACTTTTTTCATCGCATTGTAAATAAATAAAAGATAAGTAGGCCACTGGGAGGAACAGAACCATGGGTATCGAATCCGTTTTGGATAATTTTTTCGGATCGGATCGAATCACTTAATATATATAAATGGAAAATACCCCATTTTTTTTTTCACAACTCAGGAAATTTATAATTACGAAATACTAGAATCAGCATGGAAGCAATGTGATTTCTCGTATTTTAACGACAAAACAAAATTGAAATTTGAACAAAGTGGAAATTTGAACAAAATCGATTTCATTTTATCCTTAAAAAATGAAAATCCCTTTTATTGAGCGAGTTTTTGTTCCTGTGAACGATTCAGGAATGATTCGAATAATTTGTGCTTCGGATCGATTCGAATCACCGAATTGAATTGACCAGTCCTAAATATAAGTGCGGTGTTTTAATATTTAGTAATAAAACATATTTATTAAATTACGATGATTGATTTTGATGTTATACTCGACCATGTTGGGAACTTTGGAAGATATCAGATCATGTTGTGTTTGATGACATCTTATTTGACAATAAATTCTACAATGCAGATACTTGCTCCAGTATTTTATGCTGCACCAATGCCATACAGGTGAGTCAAATTTGATTGTTATTTCATGAAAATCTACGGCGTTGACCGCTGGTGCAATATTGGCAGAAACAATATATATTCACCAACCTTCAACAGTTAATATAGAAATAGAACTTGTGCTTGGATAGTTATTATTTATCCGCTGTACTTGGTATAGCATTGACAAATTTTCAACGCCGATTACGCCAAATTTATAAATGTGATATGTATTTTTAATTGTATGTGTGTTATGTCCTTTTTTATCTAACACGTCGAATGCTGTGGTAATGTAAGATTTATAAATTTTTAAGAGCAGATTTATGTAGTTTCCATCCAAATACCCGTAAATGTTGAAACAACATTAACATCCGTTAAACTCTACGACAACAAACAATCGAATGGCACCCTTTATCTGTGTACAAGGTGTTGTAGAATTCGATATAAAATCCTTTTGCACGGAAAACACGCGGAAGTTTTTGAGATTTCCTGTGTTAATCCACGCAACATTTAATTGGGATTTTATTTTTTTACATTGCAAGAACTATTTGTAGAGTTTGATGGTTTCCTACTACGGTTCCTATGGTTTTCATAAATTTTACACATTTTTTTTGCACCAGATAAAATTGATAGTATGATGAGACTATTATTGACTAGTTTAGATGTATCCAGTACAGGTAATTTTGCGTTCGAAATATTGATATAAATAGGGAAGTACTAAAAAAATGGTTATATCAGAGCTCACCTAATCAATCATGTAGCATTAATAATACACATGGGGCCCCAAACGTAAAGACATGCAATGGTTGCATGGTAGAATGCAGTTGTGTCCTGAGAACAGTAGGCCGTCAGAACACGGCTGAGTAGGCTAATATCACATCTTTGCTTTTCATTCAGCTTCAACGAATTACGATTTAATAAAAAGTCCCGATCGTATACAACTATCAAACTTTTCGAAGCTCTTCGACAAAATGCAGTAAATATCCCGTTCATTTACAGTAATTGTACACTTCCAGAGTTTAAAACCGTTTCATATCTAAAATTTATTCCAAAGGTGGGGAAGCAAGGGGTGTTTTAAATCAACACCCTACTACAAGCCAAAAATTTTCTAAGTTTTTTTCTATTTGTGAGACTGTCTCACTACAAAACTGTCAATTGGATAAATTGCTGAAAATCTGGATTTGGTCAGAAATCTCACCCACATGGCAGTTTCGAAATTTGGAAATTGAGATTGCTACAAATGCGCGGTAAACTATATACTTCTGTCGCAGTGAGTGAACATGGCTTTAATTTTCTTCCATGGTTTATTTCAATCAAACAAATTTACTCTGAAATAATTTATTCATAGAATGTATTCATCTTTACTTCAGGTGTAAAGTTCCACCGTTCGAAAATCAAAATTTGTTATATAAAGAATATTTGAATTTAACAACACCTTATGAAATGACGACTATGAAATATGACACTTGCAAAAAGTATTTTTTAATGATATATTTATGATATTATGCAGAAAAGAAGTCAAGTCAAGAAAAATCATATTTAACAGTTCGATCTTTATATTGTCATCGACCAAGTAAATTTTTCGGTGGCCTGGTAGGCCTGAAGTATTCACCTAAAAGTGACTGATACTCAACAATCAAAATTTTTACCTAAACAAATCGAAAAGTTTTTAAGTGGAATATATATACTACCATATTCGCCATTAGGAATCCACGCTTAGCAAGCATGAAACAAGGAAAACTGAAAGTTCATAAGAGCGTAGCGATCTGCAGTGCTAGAGTGACAAGGCAATTACCATTTCAAATCGATATTTAAAGTTTGTACAATAGGTAGATGAAGATCAACACAGGATAGTGATCGCAAAAATTGGAATAGAAAAATTAAATAATTGACAAGGGATTCAATGCTGTACTCAAACTTTTGCTTCATTTTTAAGATATGCTTTTAATGTGTCGGACTGCAATACAACCGACTGTGTTGACAGAAACCTTCCATCAACTAGATGTTCTGATGGATATGCATTTGAAAGATCAGAATTTACCGAAACAACGATATCTCAGGTAGGTGTGCCTGTTGTTTGTAAAATGTTTAAGAGTTCTCTGCGGTGTTATGAAAGAGCGGGTGCAAAATGTTCCTTAAACCTTCGCTATGACTAGATTGTCTTCGATTTACTTACCGGCAGTTATACCGTTTTTGGATCATAAAACGAAGGAATGGAACCACAGAGCTGGGCTTTATCAGCTAAAGTTGTTCCACCCAACATAAAATAACTTTAGGAGATTCAGCTTATGGGACCGATTTTTAAATAGAAGCAAAATTGATAAGTTCCAAGACATCTGCTGCGCCATTTTACAGTATATTTTGCATTTATAGTGGGAATTAGTTTGCAATCGTAATTATCTGAATGCACTAGAAGGATCACTATTTTTTGTTGGTGCAATGGTTGGAGGATTCGTTGTTGGGTATTATGGAGATAGGTAAGATAATTTTTGATTAAAAAAGATTTAAAAAATGTCATTTCGTTTTCGCGAAAGCAATTGCAAAATGCTGAATATCGTATGGTTCAATATACAGAAATTTAACGCAAAATCTATTGGCAACGCTCTGTTTCAAACGAACAAATGTGCTTACGTAATTTAAAACAACAGTTTTTTGCTGTGCTGTGTCTACTTAAACTACCACACAAATAATTGCTTTTACAATGATTTGCGGTTGCAGGTTCGGGAGAAAGCCGGTTCTACTTGGCTGTTGGTTGGGAAATATAATATTTGGTACTCTAGCTTCTCATATTCCATGGTTTCCAGTATTTGTTGTTGCCAGATTTATAGTGGGATTTTGCAGCAATGGGTTGGACTTTATGACACAGGTGTACAGTAAGTTACGTTAATACAGAAAAAATATTTTTCGACGTCTACGCTACAAGTTTCAACTACACCTTGGCGAAACGAATCACATGATCGATTTTGACAAAATATTTTCTGGTTAGGGGTGGACATGTCAATAGGCAGTATTCATTCACTCACCGTTTATTCATTGATTATTTATGAAAGTACAATACAGTGAATCATTGTAAATTTGAAGTAAGATAGGTACACAGAAACGTCTAACAACGACGTAATATAATGAGCATATTAGTTCGATTGTCAAAAAACTTCAAATATCTTGCTTGCAATAGATTATAGTTAGCTTATGTATTTTTTATATCTATAGTTATGGAAATCACAGGACGAATGCATACAACAGCGTCTTTACTAGATCAGGCTTCAGCTGGCGCAGGATGGCTTTTGAATTCATTCTTTTCGTATTTTATCAGAGACTGGAGATATTTCTACTTGGCTATATCATTGTTCAGTATTCCATACCTTGCATGTTATTTTATAGTAAGTAAAACTTACAAACACCCCAATGAATTTAATCTTCCCAACAATATTACTTCTTATATCTTCTATTAAAATTAACTATCTGTAGCAGCTGCTTCCTGTAGCCCTGTGATTTTCAACCTTCCGCGAACATTCCGATCTTAATTAGTGTAAAGCATCAATAGATCAATAACCACAAATGTACCTAAATATGAGCGTAAGAAATGAATCTCTAACGAAGACTATGTTTATCCGATGGAGTTGTTGGAGGCGCACTAGCCTTGGAGACGATAGCCTAATCAGACATCTGATTTTGTTAAGTATGCGACATCTTATCGAGGCGATCCATCAGCGATGCATATTTATCATAAGATGTTTTAAAAAAAATTTCTGATTAGTTGTAAAGATATCATTACTTGTTATCCTTGGTTTAAATAGATTTTATATTTCTCGAAAGGCATTTGTTTATACTTAGAAGTTCTGGGGAGTTAAATAATTTTTTCATATGTTCGATATATTTATATTTCGCTGGTAGCTATTTGGAAGGTATATATGCATGTATAATGAAATTCTGCTCCAACTCCGAAATGATTGTTTGCACCAGAACTAGAGGAATATAAAATCTTCATAGAGTGTTGTAGTTGTATATTGTATACTAGTTGTATATTGTTTGATTTGACCTTTTTAACAACATATCTCATTTATAGTATATCTTATTTACCTTGTTAAAATTTTTTTTCATGTGTTCCTACCTGTTTTAATGACGCGTTCCTGAGTCTCCACGTTGGTATTTTTCAAAATCCAGAGACCAAATTGGAAAAAAGACGGCTAATAAATTTTCAAAGTACAATAGGGGCAATGAAACAATCGATGAAAATATCTGGAGAAAAGCAGAAACGCAACAAAATGTAAGAATATAAAGTTCTTGAGCTTTCCTATCCGACGAAACGTTACCGAAATAGTGTATGTTTGTAGCAAAGCCACATAGAAGAGTTTTCCGAAGTGATGTAAATGCAACAAGTCTAGTTGTACTTATTGTTTTAATTTATTGTGTTTTTCTGAGTTCACAAAGTGCTAAAGTCCCGCCTATTGTACTCTGCGGTAAAAATCACATTGTGTTAGGTTTCGTGTAAACTTTTGTGTGATATATAATTACTTCACATGAAGTATGATATGCATGATATTCATTTGAGAAAGCATTCTCTTTATCATTAATAGTCGCATATTTGTAATTTGACAAACATGAGTCACAGAAGAACAACCAGTTTGCGGAGCTAGCTATACCCCGTAAATAAGAGAACTTTTTTCAATAAACATGTTTTGGTAAGAATGAGTCACAGAGGTATGACGTTGACAAGGCGCGGTATGTCTGCGTATCAGTGACTCAAACCTCAATCAAAAATGTTTTGACAAATTTGTTGATTGGATTTCCGCTATCGCAAATTAAATGGTATTAAAATTCTAGTTAGAAGAATGTGGTTGCAAAATCGTATGTGTGCATGATTGATTATTATTATTCCAGAACAGGCAGGTTCACTTATTTAGTTAAGTTCAAGACTTTAGAATAAGGTGTTATTTTGAAGAAAGCCATGTATCGTAATCGATAATTTAAATGCGTCATGACTGCAACAATGTGTTAACATAATTATTTGTTGAGCAAAGTCTAATACGCAAAAACAATCTTATATAAAGGACTTTTTGTAGGCAATAGATATTAAATTGCCAGTTGATGTTTTAATTTCCGCTTGACATAGTGAATGAAATCCACTATGACAAAATTGCGGTAAATTTATTATTTATTTGCAGTAATTGCACATTTCAAAAATTCGAAATCGTCCTGTTTATGAGATTTATACCAAATATGGGATTTTATTGGGTCGCACCTCGGCGATGCAATCCAGCTCACAATAATTGGCCAACAGCTCACTATTGACCAAAAATGTGGATTTCATTTCAATATCATAATATAATATTTATGTTTTATTCCAATATCCTTGAGTAAATTTAATGTCAAGGAACAGTCAATTCACTGAAATTTTATGACAGTATTGCTTGATTGATCTGTTTTTTTATACAATGTAACAAAAATATCTAAAAATCGCTGTTCTTTGGCAGTAATTCTACTCGTTGATATTGAAATATATTCCCGAAATCGCTTTCGTCAGTCAACTATGGTCTGTTGATGGAGCGCGCCGCCATCAACGGTTCATACTTGACATCAATCTCATCGACAAGGCCACTTCAAATTTTGAATATGCAATTAGTGCAAATGAAGGACAATTTTTCTACACTTTCTATATACAGCATAACGTTTCTCATATTCTGATCAAACATATCATAATTCTCAACTAAAGTATTTTCAGGTAAAAGAAATTGCAACTCAGAAGTACTCAGCATACGATCTAGTCCGATCACCAAAGATCAGACTTGTTACAATTCATATAAACATATGCGCGTAAGATATTATTATTTTTTTTCTTGGTGCAAGTTGAATATGACGCTAAGTAATTGGCCTCAGATATTCAAAGGAAATAATTCTAAGCAGACATGGTATGAATGTGAAACCTTTTCCAATTACATAGAAAACCTCGAAGATTTATTGATGCGACTAAATTATAAATCGGACGCGCAATGTTTAACAATTTGATATGAAAAATAGAAGTTCTGATGTTCGCAGCTTGTAGAGTCCAGTTCGTTAATCGATGTCTGCCACTCAATGCAAGGTGTAATAACAATTGACCGATCCAGAAAGATCATTTTTTCCCAGCAACAGTAACCCTGCTGGCTAATTAGGTACCGACTGGTACAGGGCCTTGCTCTCATTATTGCATTATATTTTATTGTATTATTTGACACTGTGGTCGTAAACACTAAACACCGTTAGTTCTACAGATTTTGTTCGTCTGCCTAATAATAGGTTCGATGATGAAATGTATTAATATTTTTTGGGGGGTATCGCTTGTTCCCATGAATTCTTTAAATTTGCAGGTTTGTCGTTTATTTGGTTGTTATCGGCATGTCACTAAATGTTGGGAGTTTGTCAGGAAATATATTTCTAAACAATGCACTGAATGGCGTCATTGTGGTTGTGTCATCTTTATGCTTCATATTTGTTATAGACAGGTATTCTGAAACATAACATCTATGCGATCGTACGACCATTATTGTTTCATGTCTTCATCATTTTTTACACTATTTTAACATTGATTCAACTACTCGGACCCAATATACAGGCACTTAAATATTATTATATAAATTCACTCAGAGGAAAACCAGAAGCAGCATCTAGAGAGAACTAACTAACCTTCACCTAATTTAACAAAGTGCTACTACAACATACAGTATTAGCTGCACCCTAAGCGGAAGACATTCAAAACTAAACTGAACGACTATAATAAGGTGGTGCAGTGAGTGGTATCTGCTCTGGGCGATGGTAAAACCCTTTGCCACTTTTTTCTTTCAGTCGCTTTTTACGACACGCAGGAAATAAGTCCGGAGAATTCTAAAGCGGTCATTTACGGAAAACTGGAGCATTGTCAAATTGCTACATGTTCTCTTTGTTACTAATTACTAATCCTTCTTCCATGCTATTGTGTGCGTGTCAGTATACCGATTCGTACCGAACATAACTAGATTGAATTCGTATACAAAAGCAGGAATATTAATGGGATAATCAAAAACTCGATTAGAATGCCAAAATCGAAAAATCTAAACTCCTGTCTTGAATAGATCTACATAGTTTTCCTGTCTTTGCTATCTAGTTTTATATGTATATTAGTTTATATATATATATACTATACATTGATATATATTTGATTTAAGTAGACGAAGTATATAGAAATATTGCCTTTCAATAGACTTACTTATAATATTATATCTTATAATTTCTTAACCTGTCGAATATAAGCCCTACAAGCGCAGGGTCTCAGCTGCTCAATTTACATCATCTATATTAAGCGAAAATCAACTCAAGAAAATGCCATGAACTGTCAGTGCTATCATATACTTTGTCTTAATCCTTTCCCAATCAGTGCAGCACCATACATCGGTGACTCATACTTAACTAAACATGTTCGGTCATTTTTCCCAACTCGGTTAAGTTATTATTATGGTTATCAGTGACCTTTTTCAATTTCAGGGTTGGTCGACATTTATTTTTGGGATTATCACTTATTTTGACATCGATTGCTTCTCTCGCGGGTTTTTTTGTCATATTTTTTGGAGGTGATATACCAGGTATTTTTGTAAAATTTATATAAAGACAGCAGAAAAAATAACAAATCTCATCTTGCGAATCTATATTAGCCTTTAAAAATATATATTATTTGGCTTATTGTTTATCAGGTATTTTTTTATTCTTAAATAGGTTACACGATTAACATATGCAATTTTTTTGCAAACCTAAAGCCCCAGTAGCTGTTTTTTGAGAATGTACAATAGTATGTCATTGATTAAATGAAAAATATTTAAAATTGCACCCTGTGATTTGACACCTCTTCAAGTGGTTGAGAATAGAGCAGTTATGAGATTAAAAAATAAAAATCTTTATTGAAGCACCTTACTTATTTATGTTCTGTCGCTGCAGCAGCTGCAACGGCAGGAGTTGTTCTGACATTTGTTGCCTATGTTGGAAGTTGGACGAGTGTAGTTGTACTTTACATGTATGCTGCTGAATTATATCCAACTGTAGTTAGGTAACATGTTTTATATATAGCTCGAAGAATATTTGTCAGACAACCCAAATGTAGTTACACTCTTACTTTCGACTTTATAGTTAAATTTAATTATACGATAAGGTTTTATCGAGAATGTCCAATTTGCGAAAAATTCCAGTAACTTTCTGATTCACCTCTGCAGAATCAGAATATGTTTGTTTGTTTAAATTTTATTGAGAATGATTCACAAATTTGTGACATATGCTTGATAAAATTCGTTTTTGAAAATGTTGATATCGATAATTTTCGGATATTTTCGACTAGACATTTTGAATAGCGCTGCGGTAAATGGAAAAAAGCAGCCTAACTTGCCAATTGCTTTTAGTGCCCATGATGAAAGTGATTCGCAGCCAGTTGGCTTATTTTGTCTTTTGTCATTAGGTTAAAACTGCTTTTAGCTTAAGCCCAGATGAAACAGACATTTTTTACGTCTCTTTTGCATTGCCAATACCATATTGCAATACTTTAACTATATAGTTCGCCATCGCAAATATGTACATACAAGTTTTTTGTATAATTGAGTCAACTATGTTTTCAGGAGTAATGGATTAGGTCTGGTGGCAGTCACGGGATGTATAGGAAGTATTTTAGCTCCCATAGTTATTTCAACATCTCTTCAGTGGATTCCATATATCGTGTTTGGAGTTTTTTCTCTTGTCGCTGGGATATCAGGATTAAGGTTGCCAGAAACCATCAACCGACCGTTGCCAGATACATTAGAAGAAGCAGAATCATTATATTGTGGAAGGTATTCGAATTTTATGCATCATGTTTAATGTCTTTTTCAGGTACCACCGATACCAATTCTTATCGTTGGTTATCTCTGCAAAACTTCATAGTCAGGAAAATTATCAAATCAGTCTAATGCTAGTTATGATTTAAAAAAGTAGCACGCTTATGGCATAATAGGATTGTGGACTTTTTCATTGAAATTTACTTGAAGTAAGTTCTGGAAACAATACTTAGCAGGAGATGAGTTTGGAAATACTCGACAAGTCTATGTGGCAGATAGGGCTGGACAAAACCAAATCATTTATAATTCTTATCTGATTCTGATAATTTCGTATCAGATCACATCATTCACTTCAAAAAATAACTGATATATATATTAATATTTACTTCTACTTTTACAACTTGTCTTCTTCATGATAATTAAGAAATTTATAGTTACGAATTGCTAATAACAGACAAGCAATGTGTTCTTAAATACAATCCATGTCTAAGAACAACAATTTTTATTTTTTAACGCCAAAATACGATCGATTTTTTGCCAAATTTGACCAAAATCGATTGCATTTTGTTGCTAAACATGGAAGCAGGTTTATCAGGTTTGTGTTGCTATGATGGTTCCGCGATTAACTCGAATAATTTGTTCCTCGGATCGATTCGAATTATCGAATCATACTGCCCAGACCTGATGACAGAGAATCTGAAGTTTATCAAAATGCATCTATCTGTCTAACTTATTTTATATGTTTTAGACCAATCCTGCGTCCGTCAACACACAGTAATCAAGCTGAAATTTCAACAATTTCTGGAAAGTGAAAATGGCACCAGTTTTTCCCACGAAAGATTTTCTTATCTAAAAAACAGTATTGCATATTATAATATTACAATTACAAATTTCATTTGTCGTGACTGTTTAATAATGATGAGTAAGGAACAGGATCGATGAAAAGCAATTTTGAATCATTCGTGAATCGACCATATGAACAAGAATGAGTTCGATTGTATTTTGTCATTAATAATGGAAATTTACGCAGATGTGGAGTGGAAATTTTTGTAAACATTCGTTTAATATAGATTTCTTGATTTCCATGATGGAAAGCAAGTTGTAATAGTAAAATGGTATATTTATTATTCATCTAGAACTAGTGATTCGATCCTATTCGAACGATTCTATTTCCAACTTATTCGGGCTTGCCCAACCCTACTGTTTTGCCAGTCCAACAAATTTATATCGAAGAGTAGTTTACTTTTTGCATAACTTTTTAAATGGCGTCACTAAGGGCCAAGAATCGTCTATCCACGGAATCGCGTTGTATTCACAGCATAACTCCGTGAGATGTTAGGTTTCTTATAGCCCATGGGCTCCGTAATTAAAATATTTTATATTGGAAATGAAAGGACTATTTTACAAATTTTTACAAATGCTATGTTCTGATGAAACATTTGTGTGAAAAATGGGTTGTATATTTGTGCTTCTACTCGAATCACCGATTTAAATTACCCATCCTCACATGCAACCTGCAATCAATCCTACATAGTTTCTTGTATAGTTGATTTTATTGAAAACCTCATCCATGAGCACTGAACATTATATATCTTTTCCTCAACTGCAATGCAAAAGTTCTTTTGTGTGATATTTTATAACCATCGCGGTTTTTAACATCTTGAGAAAGTTACTTCTGCTCGATTTCTATTAAAATTGCGAGTTATACTAAAAAAGGATCCTTATCTTTTTCATGTGAACTGAACAATAAACCGACCCCAAACTATGATACACTTGAGTGTCATTTGTGGAAAGTCGATCTCTCAACAACTCTACCAGCCTTCAAAATCCGAAAAGTTGTTTATTGAATTGATCAACAATGTTAAAAGTAATTTGTTTTTTTTCCAAAAAATATTAAAGGCTATAACTTCGATGAAAATAAGGAATAAATTTTCGAATTCGTTCAATGTATTCAAAGTTGTAGAATTCGTCATGTTTAGTTTCCAGTTTCAGTCAGTTTCGTTTTATCGTGCCAATAGTCGCTTTCATCTGCTTTGGAAGAGTAAGGTCGGTTGAAAACAGACAGGATTGGGACTTCTTCGATTTAGTGGAATCATGAAGGCTATCTACACTGGTTGATGATAAATCCTTACCACTGGTTATTAGTTTGCAACTGCGATAATGAGTAGCAATTGTAGACTCATACATAAGTTTTTATTGTTATTGAGATAGACATTGCTAGTATCCTAGTTAAAAAATTTTGCTCCAGTATGTTTCGTTAAGTATGTGTCACCAATTAGGACCTCGACAGCGCGTTCCATCTGTGACCCATGCTGGACAAAATAAAAATTCTGCTTCAGATAGACTCATATAATAAGGTATATTGCGGCAATATGTAACTAACTGTGCGAGTTGAAAACGGTTTGATAAAAATGATACAATAAAACCCTTGGCACTTATCTCATCTCCATAACATCTTTTTTCATCGTAATTGCATATCTATCATTGTGCAATGCTGAAAAAATTATGGATAATACATACATTTTTGCCTCCAAATAGCATTGATATCGACATCATCATTTTAAACATGTAACCATTTAAGTGTGAGCTTAGCTATAAGAAAACTGTGTTAAATTCTCGCGCGAACTTCATCAAGTTCAACTCAGTAGAGTATTTTCGTCTATACGTATTTCTCATTTTAAAGTTCACACCAAGCAAGTCCGGAACGAACACTTAAAAGCAAAGAGCTTATACAAGATAAAGTATCAGCAACTACACTCGAAGCGAAAATACATTTGAAGCGAAACTGCACTAGTGCGGTAGAGTGGAGTGAGTAAAGTGGCATCTACTCTGGTCGATGTTAATATCATATACGATTTCTCAAAATATTATGAGTTAAGTGCGAGTTACTGATGAATCGTTTCTTCAGGCTCATGCTTGACAAAAAAATTTTAATTGGGAAAAGCACGCCATAATGAACATGTCACCATTGAGTGAAATATATACTGAAAAAAAAAATTCATATTTGTTACTTATTTGTGGTTTTAATTGCGCAAAAAAAATATTTTCATACTTAATAATCACCGTTCAAGAATACACGCCGAACTGAAAATCGCCAATGCAGTATTTCAACACAAATTGCGTACTGTGCCAACTCTGCAATCCCGTATTTAGTCCCGTATAAACGTGGCATCATTTTTTAACCTTATTCTCAGACATTATCGCCAAAAATCACCAACGCATGAAAATCCAAAAGCCTTTATAAGCAGTAGTAGTGTTTGGATTGCGATAACGTTTCCTGTACAGGAAACGGTAGCTTGGTAGAACATAGTCGTTCTAGCATTCCGTAACAGAAATTATATTTTGTCAAACATGCTCCATAGATGCGTCAACATTGGCTCGTGCCAGACAAAATGAATATTGGTAGAAATTTTTGCCTGGGTATTAGCTTTAAAAAGGTTCGGGATTCTGTAGACAAGCTTAGAAAATCTTAGAACTTGACTTGAGCTGCATATGCGAGAATGATCCAAATTACGAATATCCAGTTGAGTATATGTATATATATAATGGCATTAAAATGGTGCGTCCTAAAGCGCACAAACGCTTAAATTGTCAATAAACTTGCTATCAGTTCAGAAAAATGAAGAAAAAAAGATATTTTGAATTTGAACTGAAATATATTTCTGGCTATAGCCAGTAGCGGATCAAAACATTTCTGCTGGGGAGCGAGGATTTAAATAGTCAAAGTTATAACGACAGAAGTTGCGCCGGAGGTGAAAATTTTCTGACTAAAATATACAAATATAAAAAGGACAGAATAAAAAAATCGTATATAAATCGCACCGAAGGCACAGAATATTATGCGTGAAACAAATTTTAATGCGGTATGGGTTAACACATTGTCAACATTACCTGTTTTAAACTCTGTTAAACGCCTGGCGCGAGAAATTTTCAACATTCGTTTGTAGTATTTCACGACATTCTGTACGGTCTCAGAGGCTGGTGGGAAGGGAGGGTATGCATCACCCAGCCTCCTCACCCGGAAATACCTCAGATTATTAATAATATTTCTATTCCAAGATTTCACGCGCGTGAAAGTGTTAGCATTCCTGTATATATTAAAGCAATGCTAGCAAATTTGTATAGAACAATCTATACATTATCAGGCCGCTCTAATCAAAATTGTCCGTACGGTTTGATTTTACTGTATTTATTTTTCGTTCGTGTAGTGGTTGGCCGACTGAATTTATTTACTTTGTACTGCATCCAGCTTCATAAAATAGGCTTGCATTTATTTTGGTTGTTTAAAGCATGTGGTATGTTTTTTATGTCAAGGTCAAAATAGAGTATTGTTATTATAATGATTAATTTTGATATAATATTGGAGCATGTCGGGAGCTTTGGAAGATATCAGATCATGCTTTGTTTTATGGTTTATTATTTGACAACAACTACATCCATGCACATACTATCTCCAGTATTTTATGCTGCTTCTATGTCGTACCGGTTAGTAAAAATTTTAGTATTTATATACCTATTATATATTTATAATCTTAAAATTGATATGATTAATTGATGATGATATTTTTGCCCTGCTTTGTCATATTGGCTAGATACACGTCTGGTTTTGAGCAACAAGTTATTTACTGTTGTTTGTATCGCGTGCAGATGGGGATGGGCAATTGAATTCATTAATTCGAATCGATTAAAAGCCCTGATTATTCGAATCATTCGTGAATCGACCATATGAACAACCTGTGGAATAAAGGCGAAAATATCATATTTTAAAAATAAAATTCTTGATCAAAATTTTCTACTCTGAAAGATGCAGTGTGATGATGCTATATTGCCTCAAATAGTTCATGTATAATATCAATATTAGTGAATTTGTAGCTTCAAGTTTCTTAATTTTGATAACACAATGATGAATGATTCGTTTTTTCGCAGCCCTACATGCCGACAGATCTACGTGCGACAAGAGTTACAAGAATCTTTGACCAATGTTATGTAATAGGTTACATATAGTTACATAAATCCAAAATGAAAAACCAGGACGTTAATTTTAATTATAAACTCTATTCCAAAAATTTATAAAATATTTTGATAAAACCAGACAAAATGCTCGCTATCCCCATTAGAAACTTAATTTTGTCAAGCATGGGTCATTAATGACCCGAGCCTCGATAGCTTGATTCATTAGACACCCCTGCTCATATACCGCCTCTACTTCGCGTAAATGTTATACACGTTTTCCGCCGCTCGCGTTACTGTGGTTAGGGAAAAAACACCAAGAGCAATTAAAAATATATATTTTTTTTTTCAATCGCAAGTATTAGCTGATCGCCACGTTCTATTTTAGGTGCAAATCTACCTCGTTTGATAACAACAATTTAAGCTACAATTATAAATCAAATCTTACAGCATTGTTCGAAAATACGACTTCAAAATATGATGCTTGCAACAGGTACCTTTTAGAATTCCCATCAGGATGAGTAATAGAAATATTTAATCTTTTTCTTATTGAACTTCAAAGATGTTGGCCGTGCTTGTTATCCTGCAGTATAGTAGCAATGCTCGTAATTTGATGATAGAATATGATAGACGTATGCCATAATAGAACATGATTTCGTTATTATTCTGCGGGAGAACAAAACTGAGAATACGTCTTAATGATATGACAAACCACGACAATAACTTAGGTAAAGTACGGACGGGATGTTAGAACAACTTTCATGAAGCAAGAACTATAGTTGAAAAATAAAGTACTATATTTGTTTTGTAATGCCATTATTTTAAAAGCGCGAAAAATGCATGTTAAGAAAGAGGCTACCCTGTAGGGACAGGCTTTAGAATAGTACTAACGTATTTCCTGCAGGTCGTAAGAAGCGACTAAAAGAAAGGAAAGAAGTGGTAGATGCTTTTACCCTCGCCCAGGGCAGATACACTCACTGCACTTAACAATGGTGGTTCAGTTCCGTTTGGGGAAGCTTTCCGTTTGATTGCAGTTGATGGTACTACATCTTTTAGTAGCTCTTTGCTATTAGTGGTCGTCAGTTGGTCCTTTTAAACACTGCTCCCGGCCTTGATCAGTGTGAATTTGAATAAATAAAAAAATAGATTACAAGCAATTGTAGGGATAAAAGGTGCGAAATATGGGAGAAATCCAGTTGAATTCTATCTAACGAATTATTTCATTTTGTAAAGATACGTTTTCAATGCTTCAATGTACAATTCAACTTCGAACTGTGCTGGTATAAACTTCTCCCCAACTTCGTGTTTAGATGGTTATGTTTTCGAAAAAAAAGATTTTATCGAAACCACGGTATCTGAGGTAAATAATATACGAATAGTATTATTAATAGTATTCGTTATATGCATTGGCATCAAAATTAGTTCTCCGATTTTTTTTTCATTTTACAGTGGGAATTGGTTTGTAATCGTAAATATTTGAGTACAGTGGAATCATCGCTTTTCTTCATTGGTATGATGGTTGGAGGTTTAACTTCTGGATATATTGCAGATGGGTGAGATATTTTCATTTCACGTCGTTCATAATTCAAATTCGTAACCCGATCAGAAATTTTACTTTGTTTGGTATGCGTCACTTATGGGCCTCGTCTCATCGACGCAATCCATCAGTGGCACACACACAAAGATGCTTTTAGTAGCTCTTTGTCACTAAGAGTCGCTTTGTGGGTTCCTTTTAGGCCGTTCTTCCGGCCTTGCTCAAAGTGAATTTCAAAGGAAAAAAAATTGTGCTTTGAGCTGTGACCAACAGATGTATTCTCATTTTATAGCTTTGGGAGAAAACCTGTTCTTCTTTGTTGTTGTTTCGGAAATATAATATTTGGTACCATAGCTTCCCAGATTCCTTGGTTTCCGGCATTTGTGGTTGCCAGATTCATCGTCGGAATTTGCACCAATGGACTGGAATTTATGACACAGGTGTATGGTAAGTACAGAAAGGAAATCGTGGAGTTTGGGGAATCCATCTTTTCTTGCTTAATATAACTATAATTATAGCGGACGTTTTTTAACCGTGTTGAAAAATGATTACCTGACAAGAATGCCTGCATCAGATCGGTTCGAAACCTTTGAAACACATGTACGCAATATTCATACTACAAATCCTCATGTGTTCTAACTTTCAGGTGGTATTATTTGAAATATATTTATTATTGATAATATCAGTTATCCATCAAATCACAAGCTAAGCAAGATTAGAAGTAGCATCTTAACAAACTACCAACCCGCATGAAATGCGAAATCACTACCTTCACCTTTAAAACATTGCACACTTCTATGTAATCGCCTCCTGCGACACGTGGGAAACACGTCAAGTCAGTTCAATTGTTTATGCTTTTCGGCTCTCAATCATCATTGAAACACGCTTATACAACCATAAATTTTATTTTGTCACGACTGCGCCAAAAATGGACCTCGTCTAATCGACGCGATCCATCACCATCAATGACACATACTGAACAAAAAAGATGATTTGACAAAATTTTCAGATTGGGTAAAATGCCCTAAAAATTTAAGACACGGAAATCAGAATTTTACCCTAGAGTTTGAGTTAACTAAAAAATCAGAGAGGGAGGAGTTCATCTATATACTATATATATGGGGCGCAAAATACGCTGAATACGCTGAAACTTTGATCAGAGATTATTGACAGCCCAAACTCGAATGCAGAATTCTAGCAACCACGAAGAATATTACAATAATATTTATTAAACGCCCTAAGTAGAGTGCAAAGTTGCTAAAAACAGGCTCAGATTTCAAGGCGTGATGTTCGTTTGCTTAGATTTCCTATTTTCTAGGTTACGTACGCTTTACCTTCCGTGCGCATTTGTTTACATTTTCCACTGTTTGCAACGCACGCAATCGATAGTCTCCGTTTCATTGCGTATAACACATGTGACTATTACAAAAACAGTTGGTTCTGTCAACTCTAACGCAACGCATCGGAAGGACCACTGCGCGTGTATTGAAGCTTAACACACCAATTAGGTTCGAAATTTAATTACATGAGGAAGATAATGCGATATAATAAATGATAATGCGATATAATATATTAAATGAATGAATATCGGTTTTATATCTGCGTTTTAAATTCCAAGCGATACACAGGTACATACACTCCCTATTATCCGAACCTGTTAATATATCAACAAGGCATTTAAAATTAACTAATAATTATGTATAAACGATAAAACACAGACAAATCACCCAACAAAATAAAAATCCTAGTAGTGATGAGCTGTGTATTGCGTTGTATAATGTAGGTTATGTTTCCCCAGTAAGAGATTTAGTTTTGTCAAGTACGAGCCACAGACGGACCGCGCCTTAGCGGCGCGATCCATCAGTGACTCATGCTTCACAAAAGATGTTTTGACAATATTTTTTACTGGATCTTATCACAAATATACTCAATATGTCATTAAACAAGATCTCTGTTTGTACATCAATCTGAACGCCGGTATCTCCCCAGTCTCCAATAAAAAAAATTTTCTAAAAATATGTCGATGACTGATTGATTGGGTATAGCATGCAATATAAAGTTGAGTACATTGGTCTAGGCCATTGCTGACTAAAGAAGGACTAGCGATTGACGCCATTGCTGATCTACAGAATATTTTGGCAAGACACCTATTATTTTGGTAAACACTGATTCTTTGGAATGATATATTTGGGAGTTTCCAAATGCCATTAATGAATGATAAAAAGAGAGGTTCAAAGTCTTGCTTTACACTTCACAAATTTATTTCTGCAATGAGACAAATATTGTCTGCAAAAGTCTGACTTTGATCAGGGTAAACATTATAGAAATAAATAAGTGTAATTAGACACAGCTCCATATTTGATAAAACATGTGTGGGCAACTTTTTACAGTATATCAGCATTGGATAATATTCCGATAATAATTCCGACGATAAATCTGGCAACCACAAACGCCGGAAACCAAAGTTTAATCAATTCATTTAAAAAATGTGAAAATTGATCAATCCCATCAATCACTCAACAGGCCTTTCAACCAACGACTTAACTTAAATAATAAAATATATGTTAGCTAAATCTCTGCTCAATCAGAAATTTTATTTTTGTCAAGCAATATTCACAGACACACATTAGCCGTGCGATCCACCAGTGACTCATATCAAGCCTAACACGTATTCACAAAAATCTGGTTATGCGCCCTGAAATGAATAAAAAATACTTGTTTGGAGGCGAGCAAGAACCACTGATGAACCGCGCCTCAATAATAACAACAAAACTTCACAAACCTAGCTTCTGTAGAGAAATTATGACATGCTGGTAATTCAATTCCTCACTGCTTTACTTTAAAGTGGCAGGCTCATAATACCAAATTATAGATCAATCAACGTTTAACATATTGATATGAAAATCATCGAAATTTGTTGATTAGATTCCGTTTTATCGCCAAATAAAAATCGAGGCTGCTATTGATCTGGGATGCTATTGACCTTTTGTGGAGACCCTATGACGTAACGTGGCCCCGGGTATTATTCCCTTTGTCCCGGACATTTTTATCAGCGTTCTCAATGATTTCTGGAATCTGTGATCTCTTCGATTATAGTGTCGTCTGTTAAACTGAGGCAATAATTTTATAGTTATAAAGTCCAGAGGTTATACAGTTTAATACACCAGGAATGGTCCCGGTAGCCCATCTCATAACTATCTTTGGGAATAAGACGGGCCTGTCTGTATCAAGCAATAGCTTGGTTACTAATTACAGAAAAGCATTACAGGTAATCTGCAAATAGCTACCGTACATATGGCGACTGGAGCACATCAATAGTCAACTTGGCGCATGCATTACCGTTTTGATAAAACGCTCGTTCCTGTATGGTTATTAGTGTTAATTTATATACTTGGGTGATTCCGTGTCTCATGTACATTTTGAGTATGGTAACTTTGTAAAACCCCAATATTTTGTCACTGCGTGGGTGGATGGAGGAATGAGTCAGTTTTTCGGAATCAGGAATGTGCATTACATAGATCTAATGTACATCCAAAAATTGAATGTACCTGTCCCTTCATGTGAACGTATGTACAACTTCCTCGTTTCACAAAAAACACCTCAATATTTTGTTTTTAGTGATGGAAGTTACTGGACGCAGACATACGACAGCTTCTTTGATAGGCGAAGTTGCTTTCGCCTTAGGGATAGTGATCAATTCGTTAATTTCATATTTTATCAGAGATTGGAGATATTTCTACTTGGCTGTATCGATGTTTGCTATTCCGTACATTGCATTCAACTTTGTAGTAAGTATACTATCTTCATTGGAAAAAGAAAATGCTATAAAATCGTCGTTTTGACAGTAATTTTTCTTGGAATACTTGAAATTGAAATGCAACTGTGAAAATTTGGCCAAATGGCCCATAATTGACATATATTCTATTAAAAAGTATGTTCAGATTTTTGAAATAAACAATTACTGCAAATTCACAGTAAATTTACTGTACTTTTGTCACTGTCTATTTAAAATCATCTCGTTAGAAAATTTACGTTAGAGCAGTGGCTAATAAACTATTTAAGTCTGCTGCTAATACTCAAAATTCACGTCTCACCTGCATCTCAATATTGAGCATAAACAGTCATTATTTACGTGTTAATTTGTCAATGAGGAAAGTACAGATTTGAAGGCGATTTTACATCAGACAGACGTTTGATCGTGTTGCACCCACCACGCCGTAACACTATGACAAAAGTGCGGTGAATTCATGATAATGCAGTAAACGCGAATAATATAATTTTATACCCCTTTAACAGATTCCCGAGTCCCCGCGTTGGTATTTTTCAAAATGTCGTAATGATGCCGGGAAAGAGTTAGTACTAAAGTTTGCAAAATATAACAAACGCATCAAAACAATTGATGAAAGTATATGGAGAAAAGCTGGAATAAACCAAAAAGTAATTTACATATAATATACTAATGTTTTGAGAAAAAATGTGTATACGGATAGGAACTTGTCAAATCCACTTCAATGACGCCTCCTGATACTTATTTTAAACAGATACGAGCCAGATTTAATTTTGACATGTGGTGAGTCTTTACTCCTTTTCAAATAAAATAGATCGAAACAAGCCAAAATTGACTGTTTTGACTTCATTGTAGCCATTATTTGCCCTTGCGCATATTCATTTGTGGTACAATATAGCGACAAAGTTATATTTCACGGAGGATAATAAGATGATTTACACTTTTTATGAAACGTTTTAACGCACTCGAGGGTGTCTCGAAAGTTGTACGGGATGTACTGCATGTACGATACATCCCTTACCGTTTTCAAGAAACCCGCGAATTATGCTTAACAGAATGTCTAATAGGTATTTTTTATTTATAGAGAAAAAGTGTTACATCTCGCAGGTATTCAGCACTTGATCTACTCAGATTACCAAATGCAAGACGCGTCACAATATATGTCATGATTTGTTGGTGGGTTACGTTCAATTATTTTTTTTTTTTTTATTGAGGTACTCAATATTTTTTTCACTTCCATAGAAATGACAAAAATGTCGATTTCTCTCTCCTTTCAAGGTAGCTCTTTTTTATGATATATCAGTCAGTTATAGTCAGTATGCGCCACAGATAAACCTTGTCTCGATGGCGCGGTACATCAGTACTCAACAAGACCTATTTGATCAAACAACTTCTGCCTGCTTGTATTGAATATCATCTATTAATTGCATCTTGCAAGTTCTCACTTTGAGTTTTCGAAGAAGATGCACGGTATATAACCAAAATATTTTCATCACAAAATGTATTTTGACAAATATAAGCCATGGATGGCCGAGTCTTTTCGACGCGATCAATCGTTCACTCAAACTTGAAAGAACATGGTCATCATATAAAACGTGTGTTATTGGCATCAAATTTAAGTTTAATTGTCGCCTAAAATTTGGTACAAAATTATGAAAATTACATTACCAGTCTATTAGAAGCACTTGCAGTGCTATATTGTTTTTGTAAGATGTGGTTTCGTGTCTCAAACTAATTCTTAAGGTATGGGGAAATTATACATTGTTTTTAAAACGCGAATACATACATATTCAGTACGTGGATGAATGTGGATTAGGTAGTATTTAATCAAGAAGGTGCATTCGTATGGATCTGATGCAACACAAAAACTTTTTCAAATTGGATGAACATTTTGAACATGTTTTGCTTTTTGATTAAGGTTGCCTGAACCCCGTAAGAACAATATTGTGAAAACACCTTTCGTTGAGTATGAGTCACTGATGGATCGCGTCGATAAGACGCGGATCATCTGTGGCTGATACTTGACAAAATAGCATTTCTGATTGGGATAATTGTCAATCGTATTGCTCGGTCCTCAGCATTCGAACTCAACCGACGGTCTATACCGGTTTTAGTACGAGGTTCATATCGTTTAATCTAATGTTTTTATAAATCTAATATTTTAGGTTTGTATCTTACTTTGTGTCAATTGGCATTTCGCTGAATATTGGGAACTTATCAGGAAATATATTTCTTTACAACGCATTGAATGGATTTATTGGAATATCATGTCCCGTGCTTTTATTATTCACAATGAACAGGTATGTATACTTTTATGTCTATTTTAGCACAGAATTTCATTTTATCCAGTAGGAGAGGAAAGCCGAGATATCACTTAATCATGTATCATGACTTCTCGAGGAGATACCAGTTTCAAGTCGGAGTTTGAAGTTTTTGCCAAACCTTTCACTGAATTTTCTTGTGCATGGCCATGATTTGTGGGCGAAGAGCTAATCGGCGCCCACTTGGACTGCACCGACGAGGTGTCCTACTATCCTCTTACATTTTTTGCAACATTTATATAAACCAGATAAAAGCGAATTTCATTTCAACATTAATATATTTTTTAAATAAAAACGCATTTTTGTGACACAGAACATTGCAGCGTTCCTTTGTTAAGACACGAGCCCACACGAGGGACGATATGTCATAATATATTTTACTGTCATCAACAGAATCGACAGACATATTCTTCTTGGAGGGGCTCTCACTATGTCAGCAATAGCTACCATTTCTTGTTTTTTCTTAACATTCTTTGGAAAAAATATTCCAGGTATGTATAAACCGTGACAAAATGCAGCTGAACTGCTGCTTTATGACAGTGATTTTACGTGGTAAATAATTCTTGATAAAAAATTGGAAAATCGGATTTGTTCGCCAATCATGACCCGCTGATGGAGTTCGCCGACGAGATGCGGTCCATAACAGCCCATAAATGTCATCGATATAACGGTTTTTAACTTTCGAAATATGCAATTACTGCAAATGACCAGGAAATTTTTTGCACTTTTCTTACAGTATACAAGAATTATATCAGAATAAAATATGGCATCTAATAGCAACTTACTTAGTCAGCCAGATTAGCCAATTAAAGTTTTCTTGATTATTATCTAATCACGTCACATCCGTGGCTAATGTTCAAAAATAAAATATAAGTTTTATTGTTTTTGGGAGAAAAAAACAATAAAAATATTTTACTGTTAGCTGGCCGATCCACCCGTGTCTCACGCTTCACTTGGTCAATATTTCAATCGTAAAAACTTCTCTCATAACTTAAAGAGGTCAATGACCCAACTATCTACTCCATTGCAGCTGCTGTCGCATCAAGAAATGTATTATCGTTTGTCGCATATTTCGGTAGTTGGGCCAGCATTAATGTACTTTTTGTATATACTGGAGAATTGTATCCGACAGTCGTAAGGTAATATTTCTTTTTTGAAATTGTCTATTCGGTTATCGCCTTTGTTTAAACTTCGTAAAGGAAATAGCAAAAACAAGAAAATGACAGAATTAAAAAGTAATACTGTAATCACCGCCGTGAATTATTCAGGGATACTCGCATTCATATAGTGAGATATTCTTAAAGTCCGATTAAAAGTGATTTCGTTTTAGACGCTCTTTAAATTAATTCATTTTGCAGCGAAATCAAGACTTGCCACAAAATATTGTTAAAGGACTGTCATTTTCGACTTTCAAGCCATAATTCCCTTTTTAACCCTTTCCGCAAAATTCAAATGTCACCCCTTTCACCCATTAATTCTTCGTAATTGTGTTTCAAATCAAAATACTTCACAGGAGTAATGGAATGGGTTTGGCAACCGTTGCTGGAGGCTTGGGAAAATTTTCTGGTCCTATACTAATTTCAACATCGTTCCAATGGATGCCATATCTTGTTCTTGGAATTTTATCTCTTATCGCTGGAGTGATGGGATTGATGTTGCCTGAAACTATCCATCGTCCACTGCCTGAAACGTTAGAAGAAGCGGAATCATTGTACGCTGGAAAGTTAGTCGAATATTTTTGTAATATCGGCCATCTCAAGCAGAAAATTTATTCTGTCAAGCAGATTCCACAGAGTAACCGCGAATATTGGAAAATTTTTATCGAAGCATCTTGTGTTAATTACACTGTAACAAAAAACAACAAAATCACTAGTCTTTGACAGTAATTGTACTTGGCGGTAGTGAAAAAATCAAAATAGACTTTTGTGGCCAAATACGGTGTGTTGATGAAACGCATCGCGAAGGTGCGGCCCATCATCAGCCCATAATAGGCGTAAAACTCATCAACATGGCATTTTTTTATCTTAGGAAATATGCATTTACTGCACACGACCAGTAAGCCTACTCCACCTTTGTTACAGTGTATGGGTCACTCTCTTAGATCAATCTGTGGCGTATGCTTGACAAAATAAATTTCAGATTGAAAACATTTTAGCTAGAAACCTGCACTTAGTTATAACTTGAATTGTGGCGGAATCAAAAGTATCGCGCTGGACTCCCAAAAATGGTGCACAAACGAGATTTCAAGACCAAATTTGGTTAAATACAGGAACGAACATATATGTGAGTAGAAGGTAGACGAGAATATTCGATATCAGTACGTATATTTAAAAAAAACTCTGTACGCTCCTTAAGGTTGTGTCAACGTTGGCTGAAAGTATATTTGTAATGATAAAACTTATTAAACTCATGATTTAGAGTATAATATCCCCGGTGACTTTTTTGAGAAAAAATCAGAATGATATTTTCACAATAATGCGAACATAAATATTGATATTATACACGGGAAGTACACATAAGTTTTGATATTTTTGTAGCAGAAAACACATAAAAATATTTTAGGGTATTTTCAACTACGAGGACACTTGTTGCGCGATCCTTGTTCAGTAATAGGAATTCAGTTGCCCCTCCCGAATGTTCCATTTCTTTAAGTATGGTAATCTTGGATTAATTCGGCTGCTAATCAGTTTAATAGAAGAAATATATTCGGAAATATCTTGTTACATGTGTGTAAATTCTGAAATCATCCTGCCTTGATACCAATTTGTGAATCTGGTATTTAGCTTAAAGATGGCCATTCATCGTTTATATTTTTATTCATATTTTTGAGTTTACTATTGTTTTTAGAACGAGAGTACGATATTCGAGCACAACAAGTTGCAGCAATCGATCGCAAATCTATTCAATTGACGGATAGGCCGCTGCTGTATTACAGTTCTTGTTTTTATTTTATTGGACTTGAAGTAAACCTAACAATAGTTTCGCAAAATTTCACATTTTTCGTACACCAAAAGGACCCAAGGAAGGTGTTGCAGGATTTTATGTTTACTCCAATTTGTTGTTTTTATTATTTAGAACTATTTATATTAAAATTGATTTACTCGAGGCAGAAAATTGTATGCAAAGATATTTTGGTAGGAATGTTGTATCGTGCCGACGAGGCAAGGTTCTATATGTGGCGAAATAAAATTTTTGAATGGGTTCCATTGCATGTAGTATTTGATTTCAAATTTTCGGGATTGATAGCTAAATTTTTTGAAAAGTCTTTGTATTTTTTGTATTTTTGGAATTTTCCATCGTATTATCAATTATATTTTAATGTTCTTATTGAATCCTTTATTTATCTTCACAACGCTACGTCTACCTTTTTATTTGTGTTTTTAAACATACTTTGATAAACTTCAGTATATTCTAAACTTTTTACTGATATCTCAACTAAACTGGTCTATTCCGCAAAGTGCTTGTTGTTTCTTTTTTTTACGTTTGTGTGCTTGGTACGCGTTTTTGGCTTTTTTGAACCACGCATTAACGCAAAGCAATGCAGGCGTTATTGCCGTTTTTATTTTATTTCTATGCTCTTTCCAATATGCACACATGTGTATTATTGCAGCTAAACTGTGCATGAAAGACAGTGTGAACACTTCCTAATCGAGAACTCGGCAACTAATCGCAATATTTGGAAAATTGAGGCTATTGCTACCAAAAAACGATTATGTTAAAATATGCTAAAAGTGTTCAGATCTGAAATAATAGCTAAATTTCCAATTATTCCAGAATATTTAATGTGCCTATGTTGACAAGAGTCATACTCGATTATGGCCAAACAATTTAGCACAATAAGTTCAGCCACAGTAGATTTTACACTTCAAAAAGCGTCACAAAGGTGTATACTATGTGTCTTAGAACAAAGAAAATTCAAAGTGCGTTTAGAAAATATTCATATTATTTTCAATTTTTTTTTTTGAAAGGTAGGGGGGTAACTCTCATACATCACTTGATTTGCATATTAGATAGATTAGATTAGATTCAGTCAAATATTAACTGTCAAAACATTCCCACGTTTTTGCACACACTAGGGGTTTAAAAGAATAATAGTTTTTCACTTTCAGAATTTGATTTGTTTATTTTTTCGCAGTAATTTTACTCGATGATATTGAAATCAATCACTGTAGATTCAACTTTTTGATAATTATGTACCGTTGATGAATCTTGCCAACCATCAAAATGCCATAATTGTTATAAATTTAATTACCCGAGCAATTTCGAATTTTGATAACTGAAGTTACTGCAAATGAACAGTAAACATTCTGAAATTTCACAGCCTATCTGCATTATAATATCACCATGTAAAATCCCAGTCGAGAAATGTTGATTTTGAAGTATTTTTTCTATACAGTCATGTACACCGAGACCGATTGTTTAAAAATATTCTTATCGATAAAACGGATGACGTAAGACTTTGTGACGAAATTACAAAGAAAGCACCACGCAAAGACAATGACCCGGAATCTACAATATTTCATCAAAGTAATGAGTGAATGCAAAATTCGTACGAAAAAATTCATCGTTATATTTTGGGAGGTGATTTAGGTATTTAGTTTCTTTTTGAAAATGCATTCTTCAGGACTGAAGTACTTAAGATAAATAAACATTGTTGTCTAAAGATTGATTTTATCAAGTAAAAGTCCTTGATGGATTAGCCCCCATGATTGCAGTCCTTCTGTGACTTCTGTTTGGCAAACATTTTTCAAACATTGATCCATATATGATTAGAGCAAATTTTTCAAACGGAAAAGCTTGAGATACAATTCCATCAAAATTGATGATGCAGAACATCATTTGATTCATTGCCGCATTTCGCTAATTTCGCTTTTTTCAAATCATTCCATAATTTTGTCATGTGTTTCGGAGAAGCTCTATGAAACGTCTTAATTTTCGAAATTCGACAATGGTCTGTTTTCCTCATTCCCCAGCTTTTGAATCCTTTGTTGTTTTCCGGCTTTATTCCAAGCGACTCTGCCAAAATTCCAAGAAAGGCGTCATCAATTGGTATTATACGTGTTTTCAAAGTTTGAAGAAAAAATTTAACCGCCAATTTGCCGCTGAGTAAAAATCCACCGCCTGATAAATATGGCGGATAATATTTACCGGAAAATAGGTTTGAACCTACAAAATATTTTGATTTTGGGTTAACAATACGTTGGCTTCCTTCCAGCTTTGATCCAACAAAAACAGTGTCAACTTTTTCTTGTGGAAGATCTACTAAAAACTTCAAAATATTTTCTATATTCACAAATATGTCATCGTCGCCTTTAAATATATAAGGTGCCTGTCGACAGTTTTTTGCAAACCATTGTAAAAACAAACAATCTTTTAATGTTAAATTTCGAAATGTATCAACAAAATCCCATTGGAGAATATCAGAATGTTTTCGATCTTCTTCCAATAATTCTTTTTGCAATTTTGAATTTTCGCATGCTCCAAGTAAAAATACTATTTTCACTTTTGTGTTTAATACTTCCCTACTAAACGTTTCATTCCCCCAAGTCTTCCTAATGGCTTTTCTTCGATCTTTAGATTTGCACATCGATTTTATTGCCATTACTAGGAATAACTCGTTTGATTTGGCGATCTTCGTTTCCGTTGTATAGTCATACTTCTTTGAATGAAAACCAACCGGAAGAGACTTGCAAACATCACTGTGAGATATTATGAAGTTGTAATCCCGTTTTTGTGAATACAAAAACTTATTGCTATCTTCATTTCGAATTTGTTCATGTGTATGCGGAGGAAGTTTCAGTGCCCGATCCATACTTAGCAAACCAGGTATATCAGTTTGTTTCTGAAGTGTCGATATTCGTTTCGTTGATGACATTTCAAGAGTAGTGTTTACATTATTCGTAATACCCAGATTGACTGCCGAATCGCTGAAAAACGTTTCTTCTTCTGCAGTGACCTTTGAAACTAAAAATAAAATTTTACAAAATTAAGATACAGACAAAATGAGCCAAAAAGCACGGGGTCGATAGAAAAGTTAAATAAACTTGAAGCAAAAGTATACCAGTAGCAAAAAATGCAGTAAAATCCTCGTTCTTTGCCCGTAGTTTTACTCGTGATATTGTAATAAAACTATAAAGCAAAAAAATTTTTTGGTCAATTACTGGATGTTGATGGAAGGCGACGCGTTCCGTCATGTGCGACCTATCACAATGGCGAGGTCAGGAATTGAAAATGTACAATTACGTTAACTGAAAGATAAATTCACTACTTTTTTCGTCGCAGTGTACGCTGTAACAAAAAATACAACAAAATCACTGGTCTTTGACTGTAATTTTACTTGGCGGTATTGAAAAATTGAAAATTGACTTTTTTGGCCGTATATCACTCACCAACGTGGCGTTTTTCAATTTGGAAATATGCAATTACTGAAAAGGACAAGTAAATTCACTGTAATTTTGTTACGGTTGTCATTCAACAAATTTTTTCAAAAATCCCGATATTGAGCGGGATTTTTTTTATTTTGTCGCAAAAACCTCGCGGCAATGGGGGGCACACCTTTTGACAAATAACACCATGTTACCATTCCTCGAATTTAAACTTACCGCTATCCCTGATTGTCCTCGGAAACAGTTTCCTTGTAAAGTCTGTCAGATATTCATGAGCTGCATAGTGATACCATACATCAAAGGATATAAATAGTCCACACGTTATAAAAACCAATGTACGCCATATTTGACGCCGACGGGCCATGTCTTAAAAAATCCAAAGTTCTAAAACCTCATTAAGGTAAAACAATATCAAGAAATGCCGATTCCTCGCCATTGGAATTTTCTCCGTTTGGAATGTTATAGTGTCTAAATGTACAAAATCAAAAAATAACAAGTTTAGGGCGTGAGTCGTGGGCACGATCGGCACTTTCAAATATATCTATTGTCGAATCGAATCGCACCATTCAAAATCGAATTTTCCTGACTTTTTTAATCATATCGGTTGAAAAGTGTTTTATCTATATTTTATCTGTACCTCATGATTAACAAAAAAAATTTTGATCGACCACAACATTTTTCGAATCATATCGAATCACAGAAATGATCATTTGAATCATCCATATCGGATATTGGAGGCGATTTCTTTTTCATTCGACGGAGGAAAGTCCCGAATAAGGCTCAACGCTGTGGTTAACCACGGTCTCTCGTAAGCACTTGTTCCAAGTCGGGAGTAGGAGTTTTTGCCTAAACATTCACTAGTTTATGCTTTTCCTGGGGTTCCTGCAATCGCTTCTTATTTTATCGTCCTCTACAGGGATTGGAATCTGCGCCTAGGACACTCAGATTATTGGATTTAACCATAGCCGGCAGACATACCTGGTAGACATCATTCCTCGTAAGCTCGTGATTGCCGAAAGAACATTGCTATGCTTAAATGACGTAACTTACTTGATGACAAAAACCTACCTCAAGTATCTATTTTAGCGTTTCTGAACAATGAACAAGCACCTTTGTGGACTTGAGAGATATCCGCCTAACTCATAAGTGATATTTGACTTTCCGGAACACCGGAATTAAAAAGAGGATATAAGAGGGTGGAAACAAAAGAGGCCTCTTCGAGTACATGGCAAATGGATACATATATTAAATAAAGAAACGGGGATAATGATATCGAATGAAATATTTGAATGCACATACAGGTAATATAGTATCAACTCGATTTCTCATCATTAGATACTATTACACTTCAAGACCTTTTCCATTTCTACAAACAAGCAAAATCGCCGGGCATCCTCAATGCGATTTATAATGAATGTTCAGACCTTTTTTGCGGGCTTTCCGCTTTTTCTAAAAGATATATGAACACGCTGAGGAGATATAATAGCCTAATGGAGATAATCCCACATTTTTAATAGCTTATTGAAAAACTTACATATTTTTTCAATTTTATGTTTGGTCTGATACAAATTTGTGTTTTTCAAATTGCAGAGAAGGACTGAAATAGCGGGCTTTCCCCAAAGCCCACAGCCTGGCATCTGTTTGAATATAAAGTTCAATATAAAACAACATCACTATATCCCTTCAATCCAATTTCCTGATTTTGTTTCAGGACAACCTTCCTGGTGCATGCTTTTCTGGCTCGAGAGTTTTCGATAGCAGACGTTTTATTTTGCCAAGCATACACCATCTATGGGTCGCGCATTTTCGGCGCAATCCATCAGTGCTTCATACCTAACAAAACATATTTGAAATGAATATGGTTACCCACTTCTACTATAAAAGCTACTTTCACTTTCACAAGAGACAAAAGCCTATACTATACAATCTACTAAATCTGTCACAAAATTTATTTGACCAACCATGAGCCAATGATGGACCGCGCCTTACAGGCGCAATCCATCATTGGCACATGCTTGAAAAAATATATTAAGAGGTAATATTTTGAAAAAGAAACCTTTCTATATTATTACAGTTAACCCTCGCCTAAGCTTTTCCTTTTCGCAATTCCGCATTCACAAACCTATTTCTCATCCACATATACACAGTACTATAATGTCTTTCATCTGTACTAGTAGGTGATAATGCAATTTAAAAAATCTAACACGCTTGAGCACGCGACTAGAAATACGATATGCATTTGAATATTAATTTGAATCTCAACCAATCATGGTTTATAAATAGAACGCACCTATAATACGGTCCATATGTGGCCTAGTATTGGATCGAGATTTATAATCAGATTCAAATACACATCCATCAAAAATTTCACTTTCTGCGTTATGTGATTCGGAACGAGCGCTTCAGACAATTATCGCCTTGGCGTTATTGATTTTCAGGGTTGCCGCTGCGAAAACTAGAGTGATTCGATTTTCAAATTTGCACTCTGGGACCCGCGAACACAGTAATTACATAGCGGGAGGGAGAAAAAGCAGTAACAGCCGTTTGACTACTGATTTTGATTTTAAAATATACCATTGATAAATTTATAATAAAAAAAATTTACGGATAAGTCTTTATTGCTTCTAGCCGAACACGTAAATTTGTGAACGCGTTTCCACAAAGTATCCAGCCGTTTTCCTCGACTAATAGACGATGTTTGTCTTACCCTGTCAGGCCAATTTTATCGAAACATGTTCTGTCCATTATGCGTCCCTGATGGATCGCGCTGCCGATGCGGGCAGAATGGAACAATACTTTTTGTTAAAAGGGAATTTTCTAAATCTATGGATATGCGGCGCGATCCATAAGTGCCCCTATACTTGACGCATGATTTGATAAAATATTTCGACTAAAATAGTTTTGAAGCTATCAAACGGAGCAAGCTTTGTCTACGAAATTTTGAACCCAACTTGAAATAGTTCATACAAATATGTTTTTATCAGGCTTGAGTAACTGATGGATTGCGTCGACGAGGCGAGGCCCATCTGTGTCTCAAGCTCGACAAAAAAAATATTGTTGATTGGGAAACGTTTTCTTTTCAAATCGCCAAATCGCTCCGTTTTAAGGTTTTTGTTTGTGTCGTTGTTGTCTTATTTGTGAACTCGAGCCGCAAAATTCGTTTTTTTTTTTTTTTTATCAAAGTCTCATAACTTGACGTGAACTAACATTGCTCTCGTGTCGCGCGTAAATATTATGTCCCGCGTAGAATTAAAGTAAAATATAAAAATTATTTGTCCGAAGAAAGACCAGACGCAGCGCCTACAAGGAGCCCACTGTTATATAGCAAAGAGTAAAACTTTTTTTTCTAGGCAATGGTATTTCAATCTACCGTTTCTTTGTTTCCTTATAGCGGCCTTTTATAACATGCAGGAAATGCGGGTAAATTCTAAAGCCCACAACTCTAGGACAGGATTTGTCCCTTTAACATTCTACAAATTACTATTTTTCTAAATTTGCTTTATCTTTAAATACATAATTCATTCTGCGTACCATAGGCATTCTTTCTAATACATTTCTGGTGGGTAAAACTACATATACGAAAAAAACTCGAGATATTTATTAGCTGAGGCCTGACAAAATATTGTTTTTGATTATGTCTGCTACCACTGGTCACTTGCCAGGCCTCTGATGACCTAATACGTCTATGGCGTCATTGTATTATATTACGTCATTGCTGACACCAATATATTGAACAAACAAGCTTATATATCGGCCGGCATTTCCTCTTCCTGACAGATCAGATAAATAAACAAAGTTGTTCACACACAAACAGACAATAATTTGAACCTTGTAAAGGATCAATTTTATCCGGTACAAGTTTATATTTTGTCTGTTCAATACAAAGTGCAATATTTTTTAAAATAACGATGTTCCTCAAATCAATGCTTTATACGATTACATCTCTTTGCAATTACAATATTTTAAATTATTACTAAACTGTGTTTCGTCCCATGCCAGCCCATCCCCACCAAAACGTTTACATTTCAAGCAAGAACCGCGGATGGTCTTGGCCTTGAAGATCGACCTAATCAGCGGCCTATATAATATATTCCTTAATTGAAAGAATTTTGATTGGGTTACCAGAAATATATTAGGCGCCTATATTTTTCTGAAGTTCGAGTCACTGATGGATCACGCCGACGAAACGCAGTGCATCTTTATATCATGCTTAACAAAATAAAACTTTTTTTTTTATTACTGCCACTCATTCGACCAGGTCACAATAAAAAAAGCCCCTGTAGTAGCTTTCACTTATCGTCGGCACAACTGAACCACCCTGGGTTGAATGGTGGGCATATATTCGCGAGCCGGATTTGCCGGAAATGTAACCCAAGATTTTTAACCTGAGATGCTAACATGATAACGCTTCGCTCGCTAGTTGGGCCAAAGAAGACGGAGAGCGCCGGAAGCAGTGTCCAACGTGAAACATCAGGTTGAAGGTTGAAACGTATGGCTCTCACGCAGCACTCGCACTCGCTCGTCTAAATAAATGAGTATATAAATCTTTCGCGATAAATAATCAATTTTTCCTCATGGTAATACAATTCCATTGCAGTCTGATGACAATATGCTTAATCAAAATTTTCCGGACCTGTCATTACTTTCGGAAAGTAGACAGACATTTTGCTTAAGGTTCAAGATTATACAAAAACTTGAAATTTGGCGAACAACTAATACTACCAACACTAGCGTGTATCGTACCATGGCGCTCCTCGTCGATCTGAATACGCCATGTAACCAGTGACATATTTTTAACCTTAATAAAATTTACTCCATATGGAATTGGAAAAAAATTTTCCCACGCGGTTTTTTCTCGTTTATAACGATGAATATCCAAAAAACAATGTGCCTAGGCGCGCGATTATGTTTTTGGTCGACAATATAGGGGGGAGACATCGCCTCATGCACCCTGAATAAGTGACCTGTAAGTGACTTGAAGCGTAGGAAATAAAAAATCGCCGCGACTTCGAAGAGAATTTTCAGCTATTTTATCGCTATATATGAAATAATAATGCTAGTTTTAGTTTTTGCAGGCGGTGACCATTTGTCGTCATAATGTGATTATAAAATCCTCCCACATTTTTTGAAGATTCTAAATACGCAACTGAACATCAAAGCTACCCATTTCAGTTTTCCACGACATCATATTGATTGAATATTGTCGCATTCTCTTGATTTGATGAGCAAACGCATTTTTCTGCAACTTGCAGAATTCATTGTTTTATGTACTTTTTATCCCAATGTGCCAAGTCAAATATTGGATGACGTATGCATACAGAATATTCTAAAGTTTCAATGACTCATGAACTTCGGTTTGAACACTTCAACTTCAGATTACGTATTCATACCATTTTTGGATTATAGTGCGACTTTCCAGAAGTGAAACAATAAAATCAATTGTTGATAGTTTTGTTATGTATGAGCCACTGATGGATCGCGCCGTCGGGGCGCGGTCCATCCGTGGCTCATGCTTAACAAAACACATTTTCTGCACAAGTGGTACTTACTTCAATTTTTTTAATTTAATTTTTTTTTCCAAACTCATACGATCTGCAGCGTATACAATGAAAAAGTATTGACGAGATACACATTTTAAGGATAGTGCAAAACACGCGATTCCGAACGAAATTTAATTACAAGATTAAACGTCTGGGCAGAGTGAGAAGTTAATAACCGGCATTCGAAAAAAATTAAAATTAGCAGCCTATCACTGCCTTCAAATATTTTTTGATTTAGCTCCATATTTTTTAAGCTATATCAATAAATGATATGCTTTTTGTAGATAAACATGTAGGCATTTTAAAACTTTTCCCCGTGCAACATTTTCGTCATTCATTTTGCTGCAAATTTTATTTTGTCAAGCATAAGCCAAAGATGGCTAGTGACTTGGCCAGTGAAGGTCAGTGAATACATTAAAACAGGTTTACTCAGCAATTTTTCTGTCTGGGATTGCGATTCGGTCTGTACAAACTAAAGACATAAGTTGCAATTTCAATATTTTTAAACTGATTCCTAAATACTTTCCTCGGATCGATCCATATAAAAAAGATTAATTATTTGAACTATTAGGTAGAAGTAGACGATTTTATTATCGCCCAGGGTAGTTATCACTCACTACATTCTACCATGGCGGTTCAGTTCGTTATGAGAAGATTTTTGCAAAAATGGCTGTTATCAGTATACTATATTTTCCAGCAGCTCTTTTTCTTTTTAATGGGCGTTAATTAGTTCTTTTTGGGTCGTACTTCCGTCCTTTTCTAGGGCAAACTTCAATATAAAAATGGTATATCTAATATGAACATTCATTCAAATCAAGATATATATCTTCAAGAAAAAGGGAAGTTGATGATGTCAGTGGCCGATTTCAGATCCTGTCGCTGGTTAAAGCTGAAAGAGGATTCCGTTTAGGTCAATTTTTACATTTCCGTGCTATAGTTGTCGGCCAATAGTTGAACCCTACAAGTGCAATTTTCCTGAACCACATTCTGAGCTAAAGCTTACTAAATCCTAAAATCGATATAATTTTCTAAACCCTTTATTTTGGTTCCGAATCTAATCTACATTATACGAATTTAAATTTTTAATGCACGAATTCACACGACAATTTACTTATAAATTCAGACAGGATTTAAGACTGAAGGTTTTTACATTTGAGAATGTATTACGGAAATTGGATTAGCAAACAAATCAAAGCATTTGAACTTATTGTTGAAAAATTTCCGCGAAATTAGTAACGATATCGTGTTATATCGCAAAATATTTTTTTTAAGATTTGTCAACGAAAATTTGATTTTTGCCCTAGAAGCGCCAAAATTTTAAGATTTTTTCTGAATGGGGATTGAATATTTTGCTATGGTATACTCAACAGCCATACAGCAGGGACTGTAGTGACTATAGGTCTATTGTGTGTTACAGATCTCTGAAGCGCCTTGCTGAACGTCTTAGTAACCGAGCATGTAAATATAGGTCTTATCGCTTCAAAAGGATATCGCCCTAAAATAGCCTATTAAAAGATAATGTAAAATTCATGTGCAATTAATATTTACGAGGATTTGAATTGTACACTTCGCTTGTTGTATTATCGTTTGATATATTTTCAGTTTTCTTTAGTTGTATCTTTCGCAGCAATACGGCTTATTTCCTGTTTCCGGCTTTTTATTTCCTGTTTCATTTTCTTTCATTAAAATTCGCTTTATCCCGGAAAAAGAAATTAAAAGGGATCCACTCAATGGGCACTGAAGTGTAATAAAAAATTCTTTAAAATGTAGTACCGGCAACTACACTCTCGAAAAACATCCCAAAAGGATCGGAACTGTGCTAGAATAAGATACAGTGAGACTACGATAGTCTTTCTTTACCACATTTATGTATTTACTAATTTACCAGACCACTATATAAAATATCACTAGGTAACCTAGTTTCACTTTGAAGACTAGTTTGTACCTCGATTAAAAACCAGGTAATCTAGGTAGTCGTAATTTTGCTGCATATGAATCATTTTTTAATAGAACTCAAGATTAAAATCGCCGACTGTTCTATTTAAAAAACATTTTTACATTGAATCTATGATTTACTTAGTTTATAATATTAGGCACGGGATTTTTGAACCAGGTACCTAGTTAAATGTCACAAATACCTAGTAGATAAATTTCCACAAAGGAAACTCGGTTAAAGTTAAACTATAGGTAAACCTGACATCCGCCAAACAAAATAAATTGCTTCCAAAAATAAGTCGGTAAACTAGGCATATTAGGTAAACTCGGTACCTTTACCTAAATTGCCATCACTAATTATTAGACTTTGATATTACGATATACTATGTACGTTTCCGACATAATTAGGCGAGGTACGCAGGACTCTGACCTGCCTACTTTAACCTTTTTCTTTTCCAATTTTAGAACGATTTTTTTTTCGAAACTTTTTGACGGCAAATCCCATTCTTTATAAATGACCCTTTTTCCCAAGCTTTACAATATCCAGTGAAAAAAACTATTTTGTCAAGCACGAGTTACAGATGGTCCGCGTATCGTCGGCGCGACCCACCTGTGAGTGGTAACTCATACATAACAAAAATCTGTTCCGGTTATTTTTTTTTGTTGATTGGGTATAGCATGTACAATATGAAAGCCCATTTTTGCAAGAGTATGTCCGAATTTTAAACCGAACACGCATAGGTTATTCGAAACAAATTTTTTATTACCATCATGATCGCCTAAACTTAAAAATGATCTTACGCCGGCCCGCCAGACAAAAGATTCAACCTTTGTGGGAATGTAGATTAGTGAGCCTATTCGGTCAATACTGACATATCTCTGGCGTAGCGTAAAAAGCGACTAAAGGAAAGAAGTGAAAGTTGGTTATACCATTGTTCAATCAGATACCACTCATTGTACTCTATTATATCCGTTCAGTTTTGTTGGAGTATCTATACAGGAAGGATTCGTTTTTGGTAATGACTCGACTCGAGTAACATTTTACGATGACTTAACTCGACTTGAGTTTTTTTAGACAAATAACTCGACATTAAAATAGGCAGATACAACTTGACTCGAGTTTGTAATCATTCTTAAAAATACGTTTTTACCGTTACGTGACCCATCAAAAAAAGCGCCTTCCGTCGCATAGTGCATCATGTCCGGGCTCATCCATGCTGTTATTTCAATGCTATTCGGCTATGACTTCACTCATGTCAGGCAAGTACAATGACTCAACTTGAATCGAAACTCTAACTTTCAATTTTGTTAGACTTGGATTCGATTCTCCCGCATGTGTACTTCGACGCGACTTGTGACTTGAGGTGAAAGTGACTCGTTTCAGACACTCATAAAAGCTCCCTACAACCTGAAATATATATCTCATACCCTCACTTGCTACTTACTACTCACTGTCAAAAATAGACGATGCAAATCACAGTCGGATTTCTCGCAGAAAATATCGATAAAACGTGTAAGTTAATACATTTTAACTATTGAACCTTTCACAATGAATAAATAATGAGATTACACTTTATTATTAAACAAGAGTTCAAATGCTACCGAAATAGCCAGATAACCAGATTAACTGCTGAAATTTAAAGCTTGTACACTGTGATGTATTTTACAGAAACAGGTATCCTAGCCAAATCTTGTTTATTTAAAAATGTTTTGTCAAGTATGTGGCTTATGATTGACAAAATACAATTTCCTATTTCTATAACAAATTGCAGTACCGAGAGTGATGGAAATAAAACTAAATAAGCTTCGAGTTTCTCTTAATTTGTTCATTTCTACTTTTTTTTTTTTTTTTTCAATCTCAAACAAAAAAATAATAATATACCAAGAATACATTACGGGATGAAAACAGTTTTCCCAAGAAGCAGGACAAGTTTTTTCGGCGTAATGAATCACTGCCAAAAATTCATTCCAACCCGCCAACCAGTCAATATAATGACGTTTTTGTACGGTTTCCAATTTTAGCATTAGCTCCTGATACCCTAGTTGCATCGGGTGTTAATTCACATATCATTTGGCCTACTTTACCGACTAAATGCGCATACGTAATCATGGCAAAAGCAAAAGATAGGCGACAGTGATTGAAGATATCGAAACATGATTCTTTTGGCGCAGTCTTCGGAAAAGCAAATTAGTTATGCCTTGTCAAATATGCAAATGCATTTGATTCCGATCCGGGATGAAAAAAAATGTAATCTTTTCGTTGGGCCAGCCAGAATTGGTCGAGGTGAGGTCAATCTATGACTTATGATTAGCAAAACAAAATGGTATCTCATCTGGTATTCCGTAAAACAATTTGAAACACTGATGCTCCGTATTAAAGGAGCTAATGATCCTGTTAATGTCCCTGATGGCATGATCAGTCAAGACGGGGTCCTATATCACTGCTTTATTCTCAGTTTCTAATAAGCTGCCAACGCATTTTCTCGATTTCCTTTATCTTTTATAACCTAATCATGAACCAAACAATGGGGAGTATATTAACTATTACTGTTAGGGATGGATCGTAGAGGCTGAGTATGTATTGTGTGTCATAGGCCGCTACCATGCTATGTTGAAGGGCTCGCTCGGTGGTTACACGGTCAAGCATCGAGGCAGCGGATTTTAAAGGATAATAAAGTCGCATTTAACCGATTAATTCATATTATGAAAAGTATGAGTCATTGCTGGATTGCGCCGTCGACAGTCAAGGTCAATATATGAACCGAGGTCAAAAAAAATCTGTCTCTGCCATGCTATTCGCCATAAGCATCAAGATAAGAGAAAAACATCAATTTTGTTTTAATCAGGATTATGATGTATGATATCCATTAATGTCGTAGTTCCCTTGCCCTTCAAATCAATGATGCATACACATCCAAATAAAATGATGATTCACTATTACAATAATTTCAGTCCAAATCGGTCAAACAATAAACGAAGTCTGGACCAGTACAACCCATAAATCTTCTGTAAAGTATGAGACATCGATTAAAGGCAGCGTCGAACTACAGTTCGTCTGTGGTTCCTGATTGACGAAATTAAATCTATGAGAGGGTGTAAAAAAAATTTAACTAAATAAGGCTTGTTCGATTTCAAAGCTCCGAGAACATGATTAGCATATCAAATGTGATCGTGCATGTCTACAAGAGAAATAACATATGCAACTATACTGCGTTTTATGAATAATTAATTCTGTGCAAATTGACTGCAGATTGTCAAAGTAAGAATTTTCACCGAACCAAACCGCCTGGCAATGTATCAGTGCTAGCGTAAATTTGAATTTGGCTGTACCTTGTAAGAAAAAATATTTTGTCCAGCATAAGCACCAGAGGGTCCCGCACCTCATCGGCGACACATACTTAACAAAACGTGTGCTGACACACAAATTTACAAATCAGGCATGGGTTATATGTACTAAAATACTAGAAATATATTCTACGACAATTTGGATTCTAGAGACGTGCACAGCTTGGTATTCTACAAATCTGTTCTGATATATATATATATATATATATATTATATAGATACGGAAATTCTTGTAAAATGCCAAATTTTACGTTGTAAATTATTTTCGCTGCAAAATTGGCAATATGTGTCCACTCGCAGTTGAATACATATACTCATTTCTAATATTTCAACCTCAAAATGGTGTATTTTGAAGCAAAAATCGCCCCGAATCTATAGGGTAAAAAATTTTAGTCTCATTTTCATACCCTCTAAAGATTTGATGTCATCCGCCGCCGTTGGTTATGGCCCGCTAGATGGTATCACGGCGAACCACAGTCCACAATCTTCGCCCCTGTGGCTGAGTCGGTTACGTCCGAGCACGCCGTTCAAAGAATTATAATCAAAGATAATGTATGTGGTTGGCGGGGAAAGTCGTAAACATGGGTAATTACCCTGCGCCAGTGAGGTGTACGGCAATTCTCCCGAATACATACTCATCTTACACGGGATTTGAACCTGCATCGTTACACGTGCAGTACGATTACAAACTTTTACTGTTGAGTTAACAGGACTTGCACCTCTTCCTCCTCCCCACCATTAGGTCTACAACAAATTAGTGTTATCGGTGTTTCACCTTACGCGTAACGTTATCGTGTGGACATACCAGCATATTTAGTTGGAGCATGCATGGTAACGAGGTAGCTAAACACGTGTTACTAAATTCTAGTCTCTATTCAAAATATATTTTTTGACATACATTCAATAGTCCGTAGTTTTCTTGCTTTCCTGAAAACTGTGAAAGAGAGAGAGTTTATTGTTTGTCAACCAGAAAACAATGCAATAGATACAAATACCGTTTTTTCGTACAAACTGGATGGTAGCGATACGACCTTTCGGTCATCTGAGTCAGTTACCACCATTTACAGATTTATTTCATTGTTGTGTCGACAGATGTGTCAAAATAAACTCCGCAAGGGGCACAGAGGGCACGTTTCTACTGAACTTAAGGATGCAGCAAGGGCATTTCCCGAAAATTTGAACATCATTTTATAATTTAATTTAATAGGGAATTTTTTGCGTACCTTCGGCACGATATTGCTTATTGCAAACGATTATTGGTATTCATTATCCCAAAAGGTCAAGCTTCTCTCAAAAACGCGAATTTTTGTGCTATCCCGCCATCACTATCAGTGGATATTTTAAGACCGCGAAATGTTGGCAAATTTAATTAAATTTGGTTACGGATTATAACGAGGTAATAGGCACCACAAACAAAAAAATCGGTGAAAATAACGTGACACAAGCTATGAGAACAACCATTGGAGCACAATGTAGAATATTCTGTGTTGAAAACCAACATCAGCGTCAAGAGCCCATAATCGGGGATATAGGGAAATAGCGAGCTGTAGAACAAGGCGTAGAACTTCGTAAACACCTGTTCCCTATATATTAAATATTCTTTGTATATCTGCTTATTCAGTTAGTCGTTACAAAAAATAAAAGTAGAGAATATATGATAGACATTTATATTCCCAGTCTTCGGAACATATTCTTGTCACCCATCAGCTCGTTTTTTGTGCTAAAAATCTCGATTAAAAATTTGGAAGGTGTTTCACTATCGGGTCCCTACAGTTAATTTTGATAATTTGGCTTTAAATTCAACCGCCAGTTTCCATCCCCAACATTGTGAGAGGTGTTTGATAGGGAATATTATTTTGTCAAGCGTAGGCACAGATGGTCCACGTCCCGGTAGTCGCTACCTATCTGTGACACAAGCTCGATAAGAAGATGCGCGTACAAAATTTTCTCTGGGAAGCTAACCAAAAATATCTAAACAATTAATTACTTGTAACAACAACGCCAAACTGGAGTACCAGCAATTGTTTTGTTAACTGATCTAATACTTAGAGACGTAGCTTCTAGCGGCATTTTTTTTTCAGCACAAGTCCCAAATGCATCGCATCGCAAAGACGGGTCTTTTCCTTGGAAAAATAAAGTTTGAGCTAGCAAGCAATAAAAGAACGTATGAACTCCTATGTAGTCCTAGAACGGTGAGTTTTTTTTAAGACTACCCTACAGAGACGGCACATTACACTACAGATATTTCCACAAGATTATTTTTAAATATTGATTATAACACGTGATCCCAATATCCAGACAACAATGATGACCATATTAAAAACATAAATTTAGTGAGAATAACTGTTGCAGGTAAGCATAATCACTTCAAGAGAAGAATGCCAAGATACATACAAGATATATACAAAGTTTCACATACGTACTGTGCTATTCGTCATAATACATCAAGCCCATACATGGAAGATAATGCTTGGAAACGTAAAACCAAAGGGCCATACTATTTTAAAAGCTGATACAGTTAGGAAGGGGAAGCCTTGTGTACAGAAATTTTTCAACACTACCCAGTCCGAAAAAATTCATCAAGAGATGTTTTGTCAAGTATGTGTCACTGATGGATTGTGCCACCAAGGCACGGTCCATCCGTAACTCATGCTTGACAAAATTGAATTTCAGATTTGGTAGCCCATTGTGAGGCGTGAGCAGACCATATTGGTGGAACTGGTTACCTGTAAATGAAAACATATATACCCAAAAAATATTTGATTAAACAAAATCATCCTTAACTAATCACAGATAATGGATCATTTATGAGAAATCAGAAATTTAACGTGCTAGATAACCAAGTATTGAGCAAAGGCTGTGTGAAAAATATAAGCACTTCACCCTCAAAGTGGGTGAGGTGTGGTAAATTCAACTCTTAAACAGTATTTTGCTTTCCAAACTTGAGAATTTTAATATATTAGACACAATCTAGTAGAGAAGTATCACCCGATCATACTTTAAAAGGGTACGGTAAAAATAAATGGATGACGTTTACTAATGCACTGAATATATAACTAATTTTAAAATTTAGAGGGATTACAAGTTATTGGGTTTAGCTCTGCGACATAATGCCACGCAAATATATTTTGACGAGTCACCCATTGTGTCAATTAGGCAAGGCCCATCGAGGACTCATGCTCGACAAAATGATATTTCCTATTGGAACCTACAATACTTTCAATGCATTCTTGGGCGGCTTAACAAAATACATATTAATTAGTCATGTCAAAATAGTCAATTTCAGGTTCAGCCTTTTTACCAGGTGCACGATATATCTCTTGCAGACTGGGGGGCATTAGTATAGTTCATAGGCCTGGAGATGTTGGTGCGATTGTCAGTTGAGCTTGAAAAAGATGGTGGCAATGCTCTAGGATCTGATTGGCTACTTCTGAAGTCGTTTCTTACATTTGAAATGCTGCTTGGTTTGGTTGAAATGCTGGATGAGGCTTGTTTTGATGATGAATTATAACTAGGCATACGTGGTATTGAAGCAGGCCGCTTTGGCTGTTGATTCAAATCATTATTCCGATTTTCTGATGACGAAGAAGAAGCAGAAGTTAATGAGACAAGTTTCATAGAACTCAGAAGCCTTTTCTTGCCTTCAGTAGTGTTAGGTTTGATTTGAACATCATTTTGCTTCCTGAATGTGGGTTCTGGCTCTTTCTTCTTTACGCTGTCACTAAGCAGAATATGTGGGATTCTACTGACACCTCGAACTGCAGTAACCATGACGCTGCGGTTTGGCTCTTCATCAATGCTCACAGATTTACAATCGAAAACTTCAGCAAGCTCATGAACAACTTGTCGTTTCTCTCTTCTCATGGACGGAAAAGTGTGAGATCGTTTTGTTTTATCCAACCAAGCAACCGCATCGATTATATTAGTCAATTCCTGCTCTACACTTTGAATTAACATTGGATCTTGTCTTGCCCACATTTGAAGAAAAGAAGAATATATTTGCTGTTCCATGGCAGCTGGTCCACGTTCGTCTATTTTCAACGCTTCTGCTAATCGTCGATTCCTTTCGATGGCAGTACATTGTTCATTGCAAGGTAAGACTTTTTGTTTTCCTTCACTGTGGAACAGATTACTTATGTCAACTGTACCTTTGCTCATTTGCTTGCTGTCGTGCAAATGCTTCAGAGGATAAACGCTGATAAGTGGCACCTCCATCCGAACATTCTACTTGTGTTTCACGATTACCACAACTGCATTTGAGTGTGACCATTGCTTTGCATGATGAAGGAGGACAAGCTTGTCCCTGGTGACAATTCAACGCACATGGATGGATACACTCAACACGCATAATGCTACATGGCTGTGTGCATTTGTCATTTTCCTCCATACAGGGTCCCTGGTGGCATGGTTTTAGACAATGGTGACCGCAAGGGAGTACTTTTTTACAGGGTGCACCACATGAAACATTTTCCTGATGGCATGGAATGTTACTACGTACAACTCGCCCGCAATTACAAGGTTTCTTAACTAGTACAACACAAGGTGGACATTTTTCTTCATTGTGACAATTGTGTTTAACAGGATGAAAACAAGAGTGTCGTCTCATGCATTCCCTCAAGCATTCTGGAGGTTTTGTGCCACATGGGATTGGTGGCAACATGACTTCTGCCCCACAATGACAACTCAAATCCTCAAAACTGACATTATAGCACGTGTGACAATTTCCTCGATGACAAGTTTCTTCGCAACGATGTAACTTGCATTCAAGCTTTCTTCCACATATCTGTGTGCACAGATGTTCTGTTTGAATACAACAAGTCTTTCCGCATTTGTGTCTGCCACATTTGCGCTTCTTGTTACATCGTCGGTCACAAACATATAACTCTTCAGGTATTTCTGAACATGGAACATCATCTTCAGATTTTCCACATCGGCAATGAATGGTGGATGAGCCATTAGCACAAGGTGGACAAGGTCCAGAGTGACACTTCAATTTACATGTATGGATGCTATCACCACCGCAACGAAGGGGTTTTCCACAAATTCGATCACAAAGCGGAATAGGATCAATGCATTCATTTCTTACAAATTTATTGCCATCTTCATCCTTCAAATCTGAAATTTTTGTCTGGGTGCAGGGACATGTTGTTACCGCACTAGGACGTAACGGACACAACTTACAATCTCCGTCATGGCAAATCTCAGAACAATAATGATGTCCACATGAAAGCATTTTATTACAAACACCTTTACATGAATAAACACTTTTGCTAGTTCGATGCCGAGTAATTTCAAAATCATTCGATCCACACAAAATACTTCTTATATTTTTACCACAAAAGCACATTTGCTCAACAAGAATATCACACTGATTACAGTCTCCAGTGTGGCAAATAACTTCGCATTTATGAATACCACAATTCTTATATTTCCCGCATTCTTCTGTACATGTCAATGGTTTTTGTTGACTACATCTTACTTTTCTTGTCATTCTTCCACACAAACATGGTTTTATAACACTGGCAGGACAAGGTGGACATGGTCCTGGGTGACACAGAATGTTGCATGGATGTGTGCATGTATCATTGTTACTTCGCTTTTTGCCGCAAACTTCCCCACAAGAATGAGGAGTTTCTCTTCGATTCCATTCGGGCTCATTCACCTTTCCACAATAGCAGTTGTACGTGCTTGGAAATTTCCTTGTTATATTTTGACATCCAGGACATCTCCACCCCTCTATCTCAACATGAGCTGCGGGAGAGCGAGCCCATTTCTTGATGCAACCCATGTGGAAAACATTGTAACATTTGCTGCAATTCCATATAGCATGCTGTTGCTTGACACGGTCACAGCACACCATACATTCATATGTTCCAGTTGTTAGTTGGTCCAATAAAACATTGAGTTGTGTTTCAGATGATTGCAAAATCTGAGGTTTATCTGTCTTCTTTTTGATGATTCTGGGTTTTTCTTTTTTTTGTTTTGGTCCTCTATTGTTTGATTTTGGAGATTCATCATAACCTGTGTCAATTTCTCTTTTGCCAATACTTCTAATTATGGAGAATCGAGAGTCTTCATTGCCAGCATTGTTGTCATCTTTTTCACTCTTTAATACCGGTATTGTTTTTTCTTCTTGCCTAGGTTTGAATGTTCTATCTGATTCTCGCTTCTGATGACTGAATCGAATTTCATGCTTGGGTATATTGTTAAACTGAGGCTTGTTTTGCGAACTACGAGGTCGGTTACTATCACCATCTTTGACATTGCGCTGTCGACTAAAACGACGAGATTTTCCAACACTCTCATTACTTGATGGCCGTGTTTCTGCATTGGTTGCTGTATTCTCAGTTTTTAAACCGGCATCAGCTTGCGAAACATCATTTTGAGGAGAGAAATCATTAGAAGACCATTCCGCATATTGATGTGTTTGTCCAAAATTATCGTCTACAAAATGGCCATTGCCAAGGTAGGAATAGGGGGCATGTGCGCCCTGATAATAGAACTGATCAATCTGGGATCCATACGAGTAAGCATTCATGTGAACATTTCTGAAATCAGCAAAATTACTGTGCATTACATTTCCCCCTACATGTCGATGATTATAATAGGCAGAGTCATTTTCATTCATCTCTTGGGGCGAAAGGTCATATTGCAAACCAGGAACGCCATACGGCAGGTCTCTTCCGGGTGCAATTTGCCCATATAAGTGTGGAACATGACTATTCAGAAATCTTTCATCAATAGGAGGGCCAGGTGAGCCGCCGTAATATTCGGTCCGTCTACTCATTACACATCAGCCAATCTCTTGTGCAATTCTTCTTTCAGAATACTTTATAACTTATAATAACTAATTTCTAAAAATCTATACATTGCAAATTTGCATAACATTATCAATGCTAGACTAAGTAACAGGTTGGCACTTTCACACTTGATATATTTCCAAATCTATTCTATTTAAAAATTTATCTAAAATTTTTAACAAAAACCTAATTTCCCAATTTGTTTTATTATTATTATTAAAAATAACGTTAAATTTTACTCGAATTAAAAAATATCCCAAAAACATAATTTCAACAATTCAATAAAATTTTTACTTAAACCATTCTTAAATCATACAGACTTACAAAAAAAGAGAATTCGAACTATCAGAATCAGACATGTATGGTGTATCCACATAATATTCGAATCACTTATTAAACATAAAACAAATTTACTTATCAGGAGATTTACCACCTTTAGATGTATCTATCTTGAATCTGATCAAACCATTTCAAAGCATACAACAAGTCTGATGCAATGAAAGAGGTGCCCAAAAAGTAACCAACTAACGCTCACTTAATACCAAAGAACTACTACAAAATGTAGTAACAGCAACTGCACTCTAAGCGGTAAACCTCCCAAATACGACTGAACCACCATCATGAAAGCAGTGAGTGGTATCTGCCCTGGACAATGGTAAAACTATCTACTACTTCTTGGTTTCTTCTTAGTAGCCTCTTACGACACGCGGGAATATGTTTGTTAGGACTATTCTAATGCCTGTGCCTATAAATACAATACTGACAGAGACAGCAATATCGCATATTTTACCTAATACACTGAAGTATTTGCTTCATTTGATTTACAAAAGAAAACAACACACACTCCAAATAGGAGGTAAAAAAGTATTGCATAATTCCTTATTATATAACAGCATACCATTTTTAGTTACTGAGAGAGAGTCATAGAAGCAACTCATCACCAACAATGCATTATTAGTCACAAGTATAATTTTAATTTTGTGTCAATTTTCAATAAAGCCAATCAACAGAATAACAACACTCCCTTAAGCTGGCGAACAAGAGAAATGTCATCCAATTTATATCGTACTAGAATTCTCTAATTATACAATCAGAAATTTTATTTTGAAAAGCATGAGGTGCAGCACAATAGTAACCAGAAATTTAGGATACATTCTTATCCAACAGGGTTACCGGTAGTCCAATGAGGATGTCCCTAATTTTCATTTCAAATGACATGCAAAATTAAATAAACAGAATAACTTTTCAAGGCATCCTGATTTCAGTGCAAAAAAGATAATTTAAGAACATTGAACACAAAAAACAGAATTACTTTGATCAGAATTCTAGAGTAACAGTACTTGAGAATTCGGATCACAACATTACTAATACAATTCCAAAATGAAGTTTGAATCATGATGACATAGAGCTAGAGATGGACAATACAGCATCAAGGCAGATGTTAAAAAAGTAATCAGCTCTTTACAGAAAAAGGGTTACAGGGTAATATTGAAGATTAGAGTGAATCATGATATGTTAAGAATAAAAACAAAATGATATCGATAGATCATTTTACAACAATGTGAAAAGGAGCCAAAACTACTATTTCTATGGGATAGAAGTATGTACTCTGATGGTTTAATAGTATTAGTAGGCCGGCGTATTCAGAAACTTGGAATGGAGGGGGGGCCAAACTTTGAAAAAATTACTGCATCAAATTTTATGTTAATGGAGTCGCAGGCAAAATATCTCTCAAAAATAGCATATTTTTAGCATATCAGGACAAAAACAGCCCTAAAAACTATTTAAAAATTCTATTTTAGGATGTAAATTTGCCAAAGTTGTGAGTGTAACTAAATATCATTGCGATTTCTAACATTTTAAAGCATTCAAAAACCCATTGCAATTTTTCACAATCGGGCAAAGCAGGGCCATGACGCCATGCCTCCACCCCTAAAATTGTGATAGTTATAATCTCTGCAAGCTGAATATAAATACATCGTGATTACCCAAAATTGAATCTTCTAATTGAAGAAACAAATTGTTTTATTTTTTGACAATTAAACATTAAATTTTTTTTTTGATTCTGTTGATATAAAATTGCTGAAAAAAATATTGAATGAAATTGACACAACTTGAATAATTTATAAAGCCAGGATCGAATATTTTGGACTATGGTAATGATTTGGTAGGATTGAAATTACAAACATCATTCATCGTAAAGTGAAGAAACGGTTAAATCATTAATTTAATTACTGCTTTTTTTATTACTTTCAGCTCATTATGCAGCAAAATCATTTACGCCAAATTCTCAGTATCACTAAATAACAAAATTTAAAAAAATCATATGCGTAACGAACAGTTGGGTCCAGGGCGATTACAACCAGATATGCATGGCTCACAGAGCACGGAAAATGCTATTCTTGAAGGTTATCGGTCAATTTGTACCCTGGTCAATTCTGCTTTCGATGGGTCAATTCGTACCCAAAAAATAGCACGTAGGCAAATTGGTACAGATGAAATTCGCCAGGGATTTCATGCGAAAAGTAGGGGATGGCTGATTTATTTGATAAGATAAAATAAAATCCTAACCAGGAGGAACAGGCATTTTAAATCAAATCGGAAAAGGACCGCATTTCAAACGGCTATTAACGATGGCATGACTATCGCTATCGCGCTTATGCTGACTATTTCCGCAAATTTTACTTTTGAGTTAGAGATTACAAAACTATTTTTACAAACATTTATTTTATCCTCTTACCGCTACTGCACTGGTTCGTCAAAATTCGTGAACAGTTAAGCTGTAAGTTAAGTGAGCATTTTGCCAAGGTATGAATTAGACCAACAGCGTTTTTTTTTCAGGGTATGAATTGACTAAATACTCTTAATAGTTTTATACTGGTATGAATTGACCGCCACCCATTCTGAAAGCAGTGAAGCTTTTACAGTGTCGCGCCCATTGAGCTAACCAGCTAAACACGGGTCTAGTGAAGTTTAGTACCACAAGACCCTGATCCCGTACCCTTTACAGAATAAGAGGAAATATTGATCAACTCATTTTAAACTCCCGCTGCTTTTTTCACAATTCGTTGTGTTATTATTATAAAAAAGTAACGTTACGTATTCAGCATTATTTCAACATCAAACGTCACAACATAGCAAACACTGAACAAAACGATGGCGCAACTCGCATCCCAGGATTGGCGAGAAAGGAACCACAAAGCATAGATGCCAGATATTATTTGAAAGCAGCGCAAAAAAACGAAAGCCAAATGCGATAAAAATATGTTATGAGTAAGAGTATATGGTGAAAAAACATGCAAAAATGTTATGAGCGATATTAATGAATAAAATTAGTATTTGTAGGGGCAAAACAGAGACTACTGAATTATCAACATTTTCAGAATGGATCGTAACGATCCATCCGTAAGGTTCATTAAAATCCGTCATAAATAAGTCATCACAATTTCTATTTGGTGTAAAACTTAATTAGGATAGGAATATGATTTTATTTTTATTTTTTTTTTTTTTTTTATAGCCACTTCTTTGAGTGGGTCACCCTGTACAAGGCTCTGTAACAGCGGCCACTTATAGGCGGACAGGGTTACAATTACTGGAAAGATATGATCTTTTCCTGTTCGGCTTAGTCTACCCAAGAAGCTGAGTCACGACAATAAGATATGCGTATTTCGGAGCGTATGCCCAACGCTTTTACCTTTTGGGCTTACCGGGCACCCGTGAATTCGATCATCTCGGTCAACCGCATAGTCATACTTTATTTCGATCTTCGACAAAAGACAATAAATGTACACAATAACGCATAGGACAAAAAGACAGAAAATCTGAAAAACGGGCAAAACCTAAAAAAAGGTTTTAAACGTAAACACAGTGAATGCGCGTCTGTTCAATAAAAATACCAAAGTGAGGACAAAAAAGACACTGGTTCTACTCCGGACGGTAAGCGATCAAACTCGGATGTCACATTCGAGGTTTCAAACTTTAAAATAATATGCTAACATTGCATGAATTCAAAACGAAAATGCATTGTGTTGTGCCACGTGATAATTAAGCGACTTGCTAATAGGGTTCACTTCCGAAAAAACGAATGAGTGGCAGTCTCGATCGACAGCCTCGATTGTGTAGTCTCGTCCCTCTCATCTGTTTCGTGCAACCTGCTGGTGTAATTTTTAGGTCCATTATTAGAATCCAACTTTCATAAGTATGGCTGGAGCGCCGATGTTTGCTGTGAAGGTATGGTTGTACTGTACTTTTTGCTGAGTTGTTCACTGCTTCCGTCCCATTATACCTGTACAATCGACCACAGTTCCGCAGGTAAGTTGAATATAGTTGGCCCCGTATCCATATGGAGCGAAGAATGACTTCGAAAATCTTGATTCAAGCATGGCGTAAAGTATCCTCTCGTTTACTAGGCTTATATTTTTTGCCATTTTCCTCACCTTTCTAATCCCCACTGGCATAGCACAATGTCATAGATCCGTTTCTACATAGCAAACTGAAGGGGGGTTGCAATTTGCATAATATATATCTTGTCTGAAGAAGTTAGACTATGTTCTAACGAAAGCTTACAATAAACTTATATTTCTGTGGAATGAGAACATAATAATTTTGTTTATTAGCTTGATATTATCTCATTCGTGTATCCTTGTGAATTCTCTCACACACGGATCCTGGATTTTAAGGAAACAAGGAGGAGGGATAGGTAGTTCATTGCAAGATATCAACGAATCATGTAAATATATATCTTTTGTTTTAGTTTTTAGAGCCATTGTGACAAGTCATTCGGCCATTGGTATTTGTTTGTATATATCAATGCGTATCCGGTATTCAATATTGCAACTTATTATCTTACTTTTCGTTGTACCAGTTCATGTTGCTGCACTACTTTGTGATTTTATATAGGTTACAGCTCTCGTCGCTGTGGGACGAGATAATTACAATAGGCAAATGTGCATTCCCAGTGATAGATAGCATCTTTACGAAGCAGTCTACAGACAATCCCGGATTCACATAGGTCAAGACTCGTATGTTATTTTCGTTTTACCCCCCTTTTTGCATAAAAGCATTACTAAGGCGCTCGAGTCTCACATTCAAGCATTAGCATTACGCATGTTTTGTCTGCATGTGCCGCTAATGAATTGCGTTGCCGCAAGGCGGTCCATTTGCGGCGCATAACTTGCAAAATACATAAACCGGTTTTAAATTTATCATTATTTCTGTATTTTCGTCTTGGGCAGTGAGCCATCAAAGAAAAACGTCTCCGATCCGCGCTGCATTTATGTCCCATGCACGCAATTATAATTTCCTTCACAACAATCTTCATTTCTTTCGTGCGTAAGTTGCGAACGCGCTGTACTCAAAATATGAGACGAGCAAAATATATTTCTTCCAACCATGTGCTGCCAATAAATACCTCCCCCGTGTCTCAGTTTATTTGTGCCTCATGCTTTCCGTTTTTTCATTTATATTTTCGCATATATTTCCCTAATGTTATATGTTGCTGTTGTTATCTGTCCTCTACTTATTGCGAATATTCTGATTCCCCTTTTTATATATGTTGTGCAACTATATCGGTAGCTCTATGTCTTCCAACCATGTGTCACTGATAGATCTTGCCAACTTTACTATATGACTTCGCATCAACATATTTAATTCCTGTTGTTCACTGTATATTTATTGCGTGGCCACTGGTCATTGTTATCCTTCCCTTGTTAGTTTGTGCATGCAAATTATTTTGGGTAGGTGAATAAATTTTAGGACTAACAGGAACGCATTCTTAGTACGTGCTTTGAACTTAATTTTAAGGTTTTGCCCGTTCGTCTGATCTTTCTTACATCTAGCTCTAAAATGTAAATATGATATCTTTTTAATACTATTGTCACGGCGAGATGGTCGAAATAAATCTATCTATCTATCTGTAGATTGTTCCAATCAAAAGGAACAAAATTGTCTCGACTTTTACAAGGAAAGTAACGGAAAGATGCTGTTTCGTTTATTCTATTCCATGATACGAGCGGAATAGTACCTCAAGAGTAGGCCTGGGCGAGATTGAATCATTTGGAATTTGAATTCATTTAGGAGAAATTTTTCGAATCAGTTCGAATCGCTGATTCCATGAAAATAACAAATATGCCATTTTTACTATTACTTTTATTGTCTCCTTAATGGTGTTTGGGAATTTCATAGTTACGAATTACAAATTTTAACAGACTTAAAAGCGATGTATTTTCAATTACACTCCGGTCAAAAAACGGGAATTTCCATTTAGCGACAGAATACAGTGGATTTGGGTCAATTTTACTGTATTTTACTGAATAATCTGTGCTTCGAATCGATTCGAGCCATCGAATCGAATTGACCAGCCCTACTCAAGTAATCGAACCCGAATTAATGACCGACAGTGCTGTGATTATTCAATGCCAGCACTTGGTTACTTGCGGTTGATTAAAATGTAAACGGATATTTGTAGTGTCGAATTAAATAAATGAAAGCAATTATTTATTTCCATTATTCTGATATTTACGACGTCATACATGGTGTATGGATGGATCATTACAATTGTTTTCCTGGTGATAAAGTCGGACGATCTGAGACAGCGGACGCTATACTAGCAAATGCGCTATACGTATGCACATCATCGGGGGGGTTTGGGGCCCTCAAAACAGTTTTTTCATTTTCTGCATTCCTGCTTGCGATATTAAAACCCAATAGCGGCGGAACTTGGGACCCATGTTCCCCTCAAGTTATAAAGACCTAGACCCCTCTCCCCGATTTACACCTTCTTGTTGTTAGAATGGTGTTAGATGCACCAATACACCATTGAAATAAGATTTGGTGAGCACTCTTACTACGCCCACAGGCGTTTATAACAGGTTGGGGAGACTCAAGTCAAAGACATTCGAGTCTCGTGTTTTAAAGACTTGACTCGGCTCGAGTCGCCTCAACTCGACTTGACAAAATGCAGACCGACTTGATTCGACACTTAATTTTAAAAATTGACCCTTCAGCTGAAAAATCACGTTTAGCTGCCGTTGCGGCGCTCATCAGAAAAGAAAACGTGACTCCGACAAGGATTTAAAACATGCGATGTATATTGCTCTATAATCCGTGTTCGTCTACACAATAATGATACAATAATGATTCTAAGTGGGTACTTATAAAGAAAGATTTGTCATATTAGTCCGTCATTGCTGTTGAATAGATTCAGGACCGGACTTGTGAATCGACTTGCAACCCGCAAATTTATGACTCGCCTTGAATTACGACTTGAAAGTGCATGATTCAACAACTCGAGACTCTAAGTTAAAATTTTGATAAGAATTGAATTCGACTCGCAACTTATGTGTTCTTCGACATGACTTGGGATTCAAAGTGAAGTGACTCGCTCCCAACAATGGATAAGCGTCCCGTTGGATAAAAAGGAATCGACGTAAACACATCCCCGACGAACCATCCAAATATCGATTATAGCTATCGTTCAACATATATACCATCTGATTCATCACAATTAAACGCGCTGAAATACTCGGTAATCTTTAAAAAAATCTACCTGGAAGACAGTGCCAGCGAAAAGTTTAAGGGGAAGGGGGGATAAATTGCAATTACTGGGAGAAATTTTACGTTAATCTGTACTCTTTTTTCTAACATTGAAAACTCTGCAAAAATAAGAATTCTATTAATTCCTTCTCATCAATTAAATCTTGTATTTATTCATAAATCTTGGCAAATTATTTACCAACTTTCTCGTCACTTTGGACATATTTCCCCTATGCCGAATAAGTGCTTGGAGGTTAGCCGTCATTCTGAGTTCCGAATCGGCAGTAGAAGATAAGAATTTGCATCCAAAGAAAAGGGATATTAGATAAACACGGACAGTAGAATTTGATATTATCATTTTGACCAAATTCCACAAATAAATGCGATTCGGTTCACTTCTGACAATAAAAAAGACGTTGGGCTTCAAAGACAAAGTTTATCGATCGAAATATTAAGTTAATGTACAGAAGGGATTATAAATAGACTTTATAAATACAGATCCGAACAAAAAATTGTCGATTCATTCATTATCATTAAAAACAATTCAATAGTTGATACTTTGAACTGATAAAGATCACAAATTTTGCAACTCACAGATAAACCCTTTCACGTTAAGAACAGTATTAGATATTAGTCACCTGATATGCTTCTTCCTTGCCAATACCGATGGGGCGAACACCTGGCATTTTATTCGAAGGCGAGACGTCACCTATGTTTCAAGACTGAGCGGATTGACAATAATCTGTTGCCACAGGAAATGGTATTAAAAAAACACGTTTTGATCATTTTTTTCTGACTGGGTTGTGTCGGCAACATTCCATCGTCTGAATTCCAGACTATTAAATTGCGTATTTTTGATATGATACTTTCACGGGACATAATGGTAGATTTTTTAGGCAAGATAAAATTGATGATTTAAATTTTATTATTTGGGCCTCAATGACAAAGATCTTGTCTCAACTAACCCTAAATGTAATGAAGTTTACATGGGTTCGGCTGTATCCTTACCAAAACCCAATACACAATGTTTGCCTCTCTTGCGGTTCCAACGCACACATAAACTATTGTATGTGGTTGCGACAGATCTTGACACTAGATTCTACAACATTGCGACATCAGTTAATATTAACCATTTCACAGAGTGAGCATTGATTAGCGCTAATATTGTGCATTCTGCTCAAATGTTCTATAGCTTTGGAGGAATATCAGATTCGGTGTAACGACTGTGTGAATCCATACACGTAAATGTTGAGTTGATTTAGGTAAGGACAAGCTACCAGCAAGCTTTGGTGCCCTATAAGCAGTGGCATATTTAAAACCTCGACAAGCAAAGTAGTCAAAATTAGAAAAAAATGGTGATCAAACTATGTCGATATACTAAGCGCCACAAGTAAGGCATTTTCTAAAAAATGTCTTTATTATTGTATGTTACAATAAAATGGCCCGTAAATGGCATCGGAGGCACAAAACTTTTCTTGAAAAAATGTTTTTTCAGGGCCTAAATTGGCTGAGGAAGTGTAGGAAATACGCGCGCCAAACAGAGATTTGAGATTTCCTACGTTTTAGAGTACTCCAAAAGCTTTCTCCGCTTATGTGTAGGTAAACTAATTGATGAGTGTTTTTGAAACTTTTCAATGATTATTTCCAAAATGACAACTTTTGTAGAGTTTTGGAGCAGACTAAGATTTTGAGATTCATCGATTTGAAAATACAGGCAGACAAGACGTAAACAGTATGGGATTTGTTAAAAAATATGATATTAAACAAAAGATATGATGTTCAAAAAAATTATTGTAGTAAGAACTTGTATGTATGAAAAAAGAACTACAGTAATCCCAAAAATATTTATCTTATACTATATCCAATTACGTCATATCCGTATAATATGTCCATACATCTATAATAAACTTCACGATAAAAGCCGACATTCTCCTTTCAGTTCAGGTCATTCAAACCATGTTGGCACAAAAGCTTACAAAAAACTATATGACCCTCAAATTTAGTTAAAGTTGCGGTTTTGGAACGTTATTTTGCATGCGTGCTGATGTAAAATATAGTCGGAAATATCCAATGTGATTTTGTTTAGTCAAAGGCTACAATAAAACTATGTTAAGCCTGATATAAAGGTGTATTAAAGAAAATTGTTTACAAAATCTATGAAAATATGTTCCTGGCTAAGTACACTACATAGGCCACGCGTGAAATATTCAATGGGATCGAAATTTGGGCATCCGATATGTATAACATGAGTCCCGAATAAATTTCGATCAAGTTGAATAATGATCGTGTGGGGTGTGTATTAAAATTTACTAGAACGGCAAAAATATTTGAAAATTTTTTATGCTGTTTATATTATCTTTGTACGCTAGTGGTTAGAAAATTTAATTGTCTTTGGTCGCGACCCAGATAATCTAAATAAATTTGATCTTAAAGTCAACTGCGATGAACTGGCTAATCATTAATTCATTTCCAGTAAATTTGCGGTAAGTTGTAGGTGCGCCACTTGATTCAATGACAATTTTTTTTATTTATTACAGGAAATTCCGACGTACTAGTATTGCCATGAAGATAAGAGAATATAATGAAGGCCTTTTGAACAGAAATTCACTCCGAGCAAAGCCGAAAGCAGCGCCCAATAGGTGATAAATAATGGCCACTCAAATGGCAAAAAGCTACTACGAGTTAAATTGTCAACAACTGCAGTCTAAGCAGAAACACTCTATACAGAACTAAACTACAGTGAGCGGTATTTGCCCTGGGCGATGATGAAACCATCTAACACTTCTTAAATCGAAGATAACGTATAAACCCACCTCACATATAGATTTTAGTAGGATTCCCTTTAAAAACATTCATAAATAAAATAAATAAATAATTCTGTTAATTTTTTAGTCCAAAAATCTGGCGAGACGCAGCAAATGCGGTCTATTACACCTTCCAGTCATGAGGTTAGACCAAACTAATAAATTTTTAAATCATATTAATTACCAAAATTATTAACTTATTTGTGACTGAATGACACCTCGTCTGGGCTATAATTTTAAATTTGGATAATTTTTGCGAATCGGATCTAATCGTTGGTTATATATAAATATTAAATACCCGGTTGTATCATTACTGGTTATCCCCATAATTAAAATACCTAAATCTGTAACAAACTCATCCTCTCTCAGGAGTTTTAAAGGGGGTACGGTTCACAAAAATGTTTTGCAAATAGGCAAAAATTCATTGGGCCTGCGAGGCGCAATGTTACAAAGAAGATTGATTTTGCTTCTCATACATTTACAGCGATATGGGCAAAAAGTTGTATCCTAGTACGAAAAATGAACGTCCATTTTTATGCCCCCTTAACTTTTGACATTTTTTCTGCCATTGTGGGAACGGATGCAAAGTGGAATATATTTTTTTCGAATAGAATACAATTTTATTTGAAAACCTATTCCCAACTGTTTTAAAAAACTATATTGGTTTAAAAAACAAAAACATTCATTTTTTTAATCCGAATCCGAACAAGAACCAAAAAGCTGTGTATTTATTTTACTACACCACAACGAGAATTGCAAAGGTTACCATGAATATTATACCATTGTTTTCGAAGTTACTAGTAATCAACGCCTATATTTGAATCCATAATTTTTTTGTTTTAAAATGAGAATATGACCACTTATAAAATAAATAAAGCTGTTGACAGTATTTAATATATGGTATACGTATCATTATTAGAATAGTTACTTTGAATCTTCCGTTGACTATATGCCCCCCTCAACAAATGAAATCTGGTTACGCCTATACACTGGGTTAAAAGGAACCCAGTTATCATACTTCTCAAGCCGATGTGTAATAGTTTCACTTTATGTCTGATACACAGGAATGGTATAAGTATAAATCAATTTAACAATGAAACTTAACTCAGTGGACAAAATGCTGAAAACCTATAGAAAATCGTTTAGACAAATTGAGCTTATTCGAAAATTTTTTACATCGAATACAAATTCTATAGATCAGAATTTTCGCTTAGAGCCATGCCAGAGCACAAAACTAACAGACATCGGAACTCGAAGAATATTCAACGAAGAACATGACATATTTCGTCGGTTCGTAAGAAGATTTTTCGAGGAAAAGATTGTTCCATATAATTATGAATGGATGGAAGATGGGGAAGTTGATCGAAAGTGTTGGTTACAAGCGGGCGAAGCTGGTTTGTTGGGTATTCCTATCCCAGCAGATAAAGGTGGAATTGGGGGCGACTGGTTATCCAGTGTCATCGTCCAAGAAGAACAATTCTATGCGAATTGCCCTGATGCTGGATACACAGTGCATTCCGACGTCATGATGCCATATATAGCAAAACATGGCACAAAAGAACAAGTTGAAAAATATATTCCAGACTTGACAGCGGGAAGAAAAATCGGAGCTATCGCCATGACAGAGCCTGGTGCGGGAAGTGACTTGCAGGGAATTCAAACACACGCATCGAGAGAAGGCGATGAGTGGGTTTTAAATGGCAGTAAAACCTATATCAGTAATGGGTGGCTCTCTGATGTTATTGTTCTTGTCGCAAAAACAAAAAGGGATGCAAAATCAGCTGCTCACGGAATTTCAATGTTCATTGTAGAACACGGTGCAGCCGGATTCAAAAAGGGACGAAAACTCAAAAAGCTTGGATTGAAGGGCAATGACACGTGTGAGTTGTTTTTTGAGGATTGCAGGGTCCCTTACAACGCTATCCTAGGAGGTGAAGCAGGTTTAAATAAAGGATTTCACATCATGATGCAGGAATTGCCTCAGGAACGCTTACTCGTCGCAAATATGTCCATGGCGACAAGTGAATTCATGTTTGAAGAGTCGCGTGAATACGTGAAGCAGAGGAAGGCATTTGGCCGACGCATCGCGGACTTACAATCAATTCAGCATAAACTAGCGGAGTTGAAGACTGAAATTGCTGTTACCCGTGCATTTTTGGATCAATGTAATGAACTTCACAACGAAGGCAGGTTGGATAATTCAACAGCATCGATGGCAAAATATTGGGCAACTGATAGAGCAAATTTACAAGCATATGAATTTGTGCAAATGTTTGGCGGGAACGGCTACATGAGCGAATACCCTATTTCGAAAGCGTACGTCGATGTTCGAGCACACTCAATTTTTGGAGGTACAAACGAAATTATGAAAGAACTCATTGCAAGAAAAATTACCTAGCAATATATTTGCTCATGTATCCTACCTAACTAAGCCACTTTTCAAATATTGAACATGACGATTTAATGATTGGGTAATGCTAAAATGGACAAAAATAGCATTCTACTTGCGCAATAAATCTTTTTTGATCGTTAAATTTTATAAATAATTCTAAGTCCTAAGGAATTGCCACTCACAGGGACTCTAGTTGACGCTAAAATTTTTGTAATTGGGACAATACATCGGAATACGTCAACAGTACAGTCTCAGTACTGACCAAATCGCGGTAGGTTTGTGGACTTAGGCTAGACAAAATCAAATTTCTGACTGGTATCTACACCATCAGATACAGGTATTCAAAAGTATATAAACTCGAAATGTTTTATACTAGAGTAAACATGGGGATAGCACGCAAAATCGGCCATGTGAGGGCGTAGGCGAAATAAGTGGTTTACCTGTTCGTTTGTGTGTTTTACTTCGGTTTTCTAACGTGTTTTAAGTATTTTGGTCCGCAATACCAGTTTTGTATGGTTCCCGTGTTATGAATAGTTTGATTATGGTATCTGGGAACAAAACTAGATCAGCTACCAATCTGATCGAATAAATTGCAGGATAAAACTTAAGCCCTATATTCCGTCCTCTGACATCCCTTGATATCAACAATTTGTGGAGTTATTAAAACAATTCGAGTGCAAGCACCGTTTCGATGATAAAAGGTGTCTTTCGAGGTGCATATTACATATCTGATATTTTAAGACGACCTAACTGCTATTTTTGCCAAATATGACCCCCTCAAAATTACCCCCTACTGAGATATTTCAACAATTTGAGTGCAAATAACATTCCAGTGCCACATAGTAGGGCTTAAAATGTTTATTTTAAGACGTCCCATAGCTGATTTCGTCGAATCTGACGCCCTAAAAAGTACCCTAGTGCGATATTTCAACAATTGGAGTGCAAATACCGTTCCACTATCATCTGATAGGGCTTGGATAGCAAGACAAAAATTGGAAATTATGAGATTTCCCAACTGCTGATTTAGCCTAATCCCGCTTACACCAAACCTGTCTCCGGGTCCATTGGTTTTATTTGTTTTCCTAATTCTTTTATCTGATTGTTTTTATTAATGTTTATGTTATGTGCTTTTATGACACTGTGGTATACCTGAAATGGGCGCTGAGGTTAGCCACAGCGAAATATATCCGGTTCGATAGTTGATAGGCTTTGAGACCACTTGAATACAATTTAGAAACAAATGGATAGAGGAAATCACCCGAAGAATACGGAACGGTGGAGGTAGAAACCAACCACAGATTGAAAAGATGGATCACACAGTTTTCGTGGTTCACCCACAGATTATCTAATGTACGGTACACTTTAATATTATAGCTAAAACTTAATACAACCAAATACTACAAATAAATAACAAAATACACTTGAAAAACAAAAGATCAACGTATCTGACATCAGGCTAATCACCATTTATACACAAGTTGATAATATACACTAGAGATCACTAACTGGCAGTAGAAAAAGACAACATACAGTTTCCTAACATATCTAAATATATGTCGGCATTAACTAAACACTGAAATATCAACTGACAGTCCTACAATGAGAGAAAAATGGAATAAATCAGGAAAACAGTATTCCTGGGCATATGATTGTTCAATCACGATATTTGCAGTACAGCGGGCAAAATAAACAGACATACTTGAATAAAAAATTCATTCAAAAACCATTCAAATTCATAAATGACGTTTGTCAATTTAGACGAGATGAGACAAGGAAATGCTTTACCCGACACCTTTATGTTACCAGTCCACATTTTCTTGGCAAGGGATACGAGGGACTAACTACTTATCCTTTTTTATGCCTCTGTGTAAGCGGATGCGCATGCTGTTCCATATAAAGGGGGCTTATGTTCATATGCTAAATATAGACAAGAACAGTGAATCAAATCAAAAACAGGCTTCATTATCAGCGAAGTTAGAGACAAAGATTCGAAACTTGATTCTGACATGCAGCCTTTTTACTAATACTGATGTCATATTTTGTTAAATACATACTCAGTAATAAATACATGCAGTGCGAGGAGACTGGAGTTACCATTTTAAATGACCTAATTTGAGTCGTCTTGGCTGAATACCTCTACTTGACAAACCGCAGATGGGACTTTCTTTTATATTATTATAAAATCTGCGAGCACTTTATGAAAAATCAGGTTGTCTGCCATCACGTAATTCATCAGAGGATAGAAGGAATATAAAAACATGTAAAGTAAGCCGCTGTGAAAACCGTATCCGTCTACCCAATGATCAGATGGGGACAAAGTAAGAAGGTACTAATTAATCAGTCATTGCTGTTGAATAGATTTAGATATGGACTCCTGACTAGACTTGGAAGCGCAAAGAACTCGAGACTCTAGATTTTGTTAAGACTTTGCTTTGCAACCCGGTGTTCTTTGACTAAGACTCTAAGCGCATTGGCTCGTTCCCACCACTGGACAAATGTATCGCGCTTTATGCCAGCAAGACCACCAAGTGCAATCTCAACAATATGCTGCAATTGCCTAAAGAAATTGTAGTCAAAACCTTTCAGCTGCATTGTCTCTTCTGTTTTTATTCTTCCTCAATCTTCAACTAATCTGGTACCGGTAACTATTTATTGACCAATAAAAAAGAAAATATTTTAAAAAAAGTCACAAGAAGAAATGTAATTTATTTCAGACTACAAAAATATCGAACCAAAATAACACTCTGCATAGGTAGCGAAAAAGCCACAAATTTCAGTTTCCTGTCACAACCAGGAACTTAATTTCGCAGGTCGCACCCCTGTGGTGTGATCCACCAATGACCCATGCTTGACAAAACAGCTTTTGAAATAATAAATTTCCTGATGGTTATTACGCACAGATGGTAGTAACGGGGAGACGGAATCTAACTTGTCCAAGCTGTCTGTCAATTTCTTTGAACAGACAGAAGAAGTATCAACACGGCTATTTCGTAGCAGTATTCGCAATTTTGAACCATTTCTAAAGTTCGAACACAACTGGACACGCATTTTATTCTTCTGGCAATAGATAAAATCATGAAAGATTGCCTAAATTTTCTTCCGATGGAACCGATCTCCTTCAGTGTCTGAGTAGCAGACATACTGCCAGTCTTGAAGGATAGAATGCAACATCAATCTTTTCCCAGTCCACACTTGGCTCTGCTGAAGCTCACTCAAGCTGTTGTCCCAATACAAAAAAAAAACATTTTTTGAGAACATACAGACAGGGCTGGGCAAAACCAAATCATTTGGAATTCGAATCTGATTTGAATAATATATTCGAATCGCTAATTCTTCGTAAATAGCAAATATCCCTTTTTTACTATTACAACTTGTTCTCATTGTGCAAATAATGAAATTCATAGTTCGTAGTATATTTTCAATTTACCCTAAGAGCAACAATTTTCGTATTTTAACGACAAAATATAATCAATTTTGGTCAAATTCAATTCAAATTAATCGTGCTTCAAATCGATTCAAATCACCGAATCGAGTTGTCCAGCCCTGCATACAGACAGTCCCTAAACAATTAATTCCATAACTCTATTTTAAAATATCTCAACGGATCACAGGTTTCTTTTGGATAGTTGTTTTGACCAAATCTTCATTTATGATGAACACAAATCTTAATAATCCTAATTCAATGACAGAATCATTACACAGTCTCATACGATTGCCGCTTAATATCGGCCTTCCATCCACGATAATTGGTCTCTTTCCAGTGTTCAGCAAAACAAACTCTCCATTTTTCTTCAACTTTATTGTACCTTGTTTACGTGAGACCTGAACAGTATACAAACAAATGTTCAAATTATGGATTAAGCAACAGTTATGGATGCATAACTGTAACAGATGTGTAACTGCAACTGTAATTAGGTAATGAACCAAATCCTTCAGATCAACCCTGTTCATCTTCTTGCTGGCCAGTGGTAAGGCGAGCAAGATGGAAAATCAGAAATTTCTACTTGAGCGTTCTTCATTGACATTTATTTTACGGAATTTTTAAAAGGGTTCAGATTCAATTACAGATTCGAAACGCTTCGCTTCGGGTAAACAAATAAAATCAAAACCAGCCACACTGCTATTCTTAGTAAATTATATATTTTGTCATGAAATACACAATACCTTCTCTCCCCATTTTTTTGTTGGTGGCCATTTCTTTCAGGAGTGTAAGAAGTGAAATAGCTGACATTTGCCTGTCTGCATTCAAGCAAAACATGCATTTGTTTCTGATTCCCTAGTTTTGAAGCCTTGGAAACTGATCATCTATCAGTTCGGCAAAAGACGCTTTGGTGTTAGATAATGGTACTAATCGAACCAATAAATATTGTCACTTGGAAGTAACTTGGCCACATGTTTCATTGAGTATGATTCCGTCAGACCTACCTTCAGCGCTGGGCCCTCTAATGATAAGTCGACATCTACGTTGATGTCAGCCGTTTTCCTTCCTAATGTAATCTCTTTTGACCTCATTAGGTATCTGACTAATCTTCCTTGTAAAACTCCTAATGTTTGTTCATCAAATTGAGAAGTCGGCTGAGTTTCAGCCACATTCGATACCAACACCTAAAAACAATTGTGGAGTAGGATATTGTATAGTTAAAATTCCCATCATACATACAGTGGATATTTAAATGTGAAAACAAATTTGCTCAAAGTTAAACTGATGCTGATCCACATTATTCAGTCATATACCTTAATCAAAATGAAGCTTCGTTAAAAAATAATTTTTTTCAGTTTACATATTGTTTTTGTAAACTATATCATCGTACAAGGCAACATTCATGCTGAACAGTGAATACCTCAACCAACGTTTGGGGGGACAGTAAATAGTCCATAAGCACTTGTGATATCCCACCTTCCATTTCTCATTTTCTTCTTCAAGTTGTTTTATTTCTCTCTTCTGTCGACGATCAGCCAAATTTAATTCCGCTGCCAGAACTTGGTCATGTGGCCCAGATGGAACTGCATAGTAAATGTTTTACTTAAATCACTATTGGTTAAATCAAATAATATGTAAATATTACTTCAACAAAATTATTCTGATTATTCTTCAAGGGATACAGAGTGGCAGAATAGCTGCTACTCGCCATAACCAAAGAAAATGGCTGTCACCAGAAGAAAAAATTATATTTCAGAAGATAAAAATGCCTCTTTTTGTGACACGTGTGAAAGGTAGCAATAAAACTATAGAAAAAGGTTCAAAATCATCAATACTGATATGAAATGCTATTATATAAACATTTCTGAAACCTGAAGAAGAACAAGATTCTGTCACTCTGGCTCAAAAGTTGAATACTTTACAAATATTAAAAATTTTCACTTGTGTGGCAAATATCTTTTAATTTGAGTGACAGAGTTGTACTTTCTTTCAGGTGTCCAAAATTTTCCTATTACTTAATTACTTAGTTCGAATCAAAAGACTGACTTTAGGTTTATAGAGATAATAATATTATGAAGCTATTTTACTATTTATAGACTATCAAAATATATATTAAATTGTGTGATCAATATGATTATCACATCATCGCAACTCTGCCTAGCTTTGTTAATCCTACAAATATTATCATTGACTTTGTTCAGAAGATCTTTTTGCTCTAGTTCTCCAAAAAAAAATCTTTAACTGGCAGATGCCTTTGGCTGCCATTTTGTATCCATTCACAGCGGAAGTTTCATAGTGTTACAAACAATTTACGCCACAAGCTGTTTTCCTCAAACTTCTAAGCTTCGAAATTCATTACCTTCATATTGCTGATTGACTGCTTTCCTGATTGACCTCAATGACATATTGCCCTTCTGTGTTGACATAAATAGCTAAAAACTCGTGTCAATAAATATTTTTTAGGGATAAAGATCCCTCAATCTTCCTTCATTCCTGCATTTATGTAGCCCTCTACACACTAACGGCTTCATGAGACTGGTATGATCTTTCTTGTACAATCCCGCTTAAGAGTAAATTTTGAAAAAATCTTTCCCAATGTCAGTCATTTACTTTGGCTGTTTGAATAGCAGAATGGCTGCCATCAGATAATCTTGTTTCCTTTCAGATGTCAAAAATAGTTCTTATTTCTATGAAAGAAGATGAAAGCTTTAAAACCATCAAAACTGCTTTGAAATAGTCTATGAAATTGAATGCATTCATTTCATTCTTGTGTTGGATGATTTGTTTTGAAAATTACTTTATTTATTTCTGTGTTTGGCTACATAGTATAAGTGACATTCTACCAGTCTGTCGAAGATTCTGACAGCTCGTTTTGAATATGAGATTCTCACCATTATCTTCAAGCAAATCTTCTGCATCAGAGAAGTTGAGTACATGATCTCCTTTCGGCAATTGTTGGACAGTTTGATCATCTAATAAATGATATTGGTGTAGCAGATTCCAGTGGTTTAACATAGATTGTGCAGTGCGATTTCGATGACATGTTTCTATATTCTCATCTAGCAATGCTTGTAGTTCTTCCATCGTTGGAGGGTTTGTGGAATGAATTTTGCATAATAATGATTCTTCAGCTTTACTGAAAGGTGCCTGAGAAATATTGTTGGGTCAATAAGGATTTTGAAATTGATATCAAAATACAATATATTCGATGAAATTTTCTTTTTCAATTTCTGGGGCAATATCTTTCTAAAGGAATGATATTTTGTTGTCTATCACATTTCATAACAATCCCAATCAGAAATTATATTTTATCGAGCACACGTCACAGATGATCTCATCGACGCAATACATCAGTGACACATACTTGAGCAAAGATGCTGTGACAATTTTTTCCGATTTGGATATGTTGCAATAAAATTTTTCTGATTGCGAACCAGTTTCTAATTAATGAAGAATAATCAAATAATTAGCAGTCAGTAGAATTAGGATCTTATTAGATTTATATTAGGATTTTGAAATGTCCAATCTCATCGATTAACATACTTGATTTAGATCAGTCAGAAAAAGGTGACATTTGCAGGGAAACTGGAACGCAAGCTTCGATCATGGCTCGAGCTGGACAAAAAATGCTGATTGGGTGGGGGGTTCTGACAAATACTCAATTAGTCTATGGATATCTAACTATGGGATTAAAATTCATCGAAAAAAGTCAATAAATTATTCAACAATCTATGCCAACAAAACATATATTGGATTTACATCAGCATACCTTAGCATGAGTAACATTAACTATTTCTCTTGGTAATGATTTCATGGCTTGACGTGCGAGTGACGATATAACAGGATCATACAGAAGTGCGTACCTGAAAATAAAAAAAAAATATTACTAAAGGTTTTCGAGTTTATGACAAAATGTTTCATGAAAATTATTTGAGAAATCCCATGTGGTGACGGACGATCAAGGCTACGAAGTTGTTGTTATAGACTTCAACTCGAGCTCCTTTCTTCTATTTTGGGTGCATCAGACTCCTTACTCGAATTACAATAGTATAATGATGAGACATCAAACCAGTCTCGACCAAAACTAAGTCTAAGTATATATCGCATCATCCTAATTGGGGATTCTGAACCCACTAATTTCCTTCCTTACAGGCAATGCTCTCTTTGACAGAAGAGATCGCATACGAAATTTTAACTTATGTATACTCTCACTGCAGTAGGTCATAACTAACTAACCATCTTTCCTGTACTTCATCAATTGTAAAATGACAAGAAAACTTGATGCCAAGATGAACTGAAGATAAATCTCCTAGTTGTTCTACAGCATCGATGAGCAAAATATCATCTGTAGGCTTCCATCTACCTGAAATAAAATTATGTTGCTTTTCATAAAAAAACAGACTAGAGCAATATAAGAAAATGGAAATATTTGAATATTAAAACTTGAATGATACATTGATAGAGTGACTAATCATGCCGATATAGACTAGAAGAGACAAAATATTAGTGTGTGTGCTTTATAAAAGTTTAATCTTATTTTAATAAAAGACTAAATAAAAAAATGGTAAGCACTATTGCAGCAATGTAATAGTTTAACTCAGCTGAAGAAAAATCCATCCAGAATCCTGTTTTTCATCGGGTGTTCATGGTGTCCGTGTTAGTTTCTTTGGAAGGAAAAAAAAGGTAGGAAAAAAAACTGGTATCGAATAAAATATAATTTTAAAAAAAAATTTTTTCTGATAAAACCCAATTTCTTTGTTCAAATGCCTGAACAGCAGAGTACTTGTGACTTTACCGGTCTTATATAGCGTATGCTGTATCGGCATTGAAAGAAAAACCATCCAGTAACATACCCACATCCCTTATAGCACATACAAGTTCTATGACCTAAACATTTGAAACGCAATCATCTTGTCACATACCCATATCTTTAACTGCAGCAAACGCTTTCTGAGTCTTTTTCAATTTCTTTTTTTGATGAGATGAGATCTTTCTTTTTTCAGACGATAATCGTCCTATGGAGAAATAAAAAAAATTATATGCAGGAAATTTGTGAAATTTGAAATAAAGGAGTAGGAATCACATACTTTGTCAAACTGTAATTCCATTAATAAGTAAGCAAATGCCTACCAAGCCGAAATTTTATTTTGTCAAGCATGCACCACAAGTGGATCGCGTCTAATCGAAATGATCCATCAGTGACACATACTAAACAAAAGATGCTTCGACAAAATTCTCAGTTCTCACAAAACCTTTAGCACTAACCTTTTCTATCAAGAAGAATTGTGCCAGTGTTATTCGAATGTGATACGGTGGGTTTTACAACATGATTTGATTTTGACGAAGATGCAAGTTCGGCAGTAGGTTCAGTTGGTGACGTAGCAGTCTGAAAAGTACAAACATTATGACAAGATGCTGAAAACCAGACTGGCAGAATGCCTGCTACTGAGACACATGAAGAAAATAGGTTTCATCAGGAGAAAATTTTGCAAATGGGCAATATATCATGATATATATCTCTTTAAAAGATGAAAATGTCTCTTTTTGAGTATCTAGTAACAAACACACTGTCGAAAAAGGTTCAAAATCATCAATACTGCTATAAAATGGAAGGGCTAATAAATTGAAGTTAAATTGTTGATCTCAAGAAAATGACATGAACGTTTCGGACACCCGAAAAAAAAAAAAAAATCATCGAAATCATTTTATATTTGATTCGATTTTTCCAGTGATTCGAAATCATCAGAACAAAAAATTAAATATCATAAAGAAAAATTTTGCTGTGTTTAAAAATTTTCTGAAAAAATATCATTGTTTTTTATTATAATACTTTTGATTCAATTTTGAACAGTTGTTTGATTTTGGCCCCTCTAATCATGAGTTAATATGTTTCAATTCACATGAATCAGATATTAGCACTCGACTAGGCAGTACGTGTATGAAGTATGTGTCTTGGAAAACTTGAATACTTTTAGGTTTTGTCTAATCATTAGATATAGCCTAGTGGTTATGTTATCATGTTAGGATCGCACGTTGAAGACCTTGCGTTCTAGTCCTTGAGAGTTTGGCTCGCTTATCCATGCCCATCACTCAATTCCAGGTGTTATAATTATTCGGGTATGCTCAGCGGAACGGAGAGATCATACCTTTCTATCAACACTAACGCTGTTCTCCTATAGGTGATCAGACTAATACAGGGCCCTGTCCAGGGTGACCCACTCAAATGAGTGGCCATAAAAAAGCACAAACTGTTATTTCAGAAGCACAAACATTGGAGGCATGGAAAACGTTCTACCGTACTAACAATGCTCAATGTTGGAGAAACTACGCCATCCTGTTCTTCACCATCTAGCGACTTTCTGATGCCTTTCGATGCCAAACTACTTTCCACGATTTCATCGTCAAATTTACGGCGTTTTATGGAACGCAATGAATGACGTCTACGGTCAGTTCGTTTACTGGGATATGAAGTTGCTGGCGTCTCAGGAAGAGACTGGTTCGATGTTACTGCAGTTGTATATATCATGTCAGAAGTATTAGAAGTGCTCCTACTAAAAGACATGCTATTATGTGATAAAAGAAATTGAAATATCTGTTTAAGAAAATGCAGAACAAAATTTTCATAAAAATACAGTTGATTACAGTTGCGAAAAATACCAAATGAGAGAACCTAAACGAATATATTTTGATGGAAAATGCTGTTTAGTATTTGCCACTGATGGATCGGGCTGTCAAGGCACAGTCCATTAGTAGCCCATACTTGATAGAATATACTAATTTCTGGTGGGACAAAATAGTTATGACCTTATAGAGCATGAAATTTGAAAAACTTATTGAATGTAAGTAATTCACATTCTCTATGAAAAAGTAAAAATTAAAAGGTATGAAATAGAACTTACGTTTAAAAGATTTTAATATTTTTATTCCAATAATATATGAAATTTAATAATAAAAATAATGAACCAACATATATATATATGTACAAAATTAAATACTGCATGATGAATAGAAAAGTATAATAATTATTGAAACACACAGTGTCACAGACACAGTATCATAAAGTGGAAAAATAATAATCTAGAAAATAGGAATTTTGTTTTGCAAAGTAATTAAATATTTTAACTTCTGACTGATAAAATTTATATTTGCTTATTTTAGGTTACCGGTATATTTAATAATTGAAGAGCTGTTCTGCTTTATGTCAAAATCAAATCAGGTCAATTTTGAAGAAATCATGAAAGGCAAAGGGAAAAATGAATTTTAAAGATAATATAGACCACAGATGACATATGCAGACTGACAAGAGCATCATCTAATCAGAATATTTACAGAATAAAGTTAATATTCCAATTCTAACTCACTAATTGCTCTACATTAGAGTTGTATTATCCACATCACATACTTCTGAATACACGAGTATTTGTGGCAATTTCGACTATCCATTATGTGGATAATTTCACAGTTTTTATCTGGATAATAGAAACAGCACAGCTTCGCTTTGTGATCTGGAATTTGCAGTGATAAACATTGCATATTTTGCCAAAATGTATATTTGTTCAGTTATTTGCTTTTTGCGATATTCATAACCCTTTTCCGTATTTATAATGAAACCGTGTTAAAAATTTTAAATTGCCCTAAGAAAAAGAGCTAGGTCAAATTAGATATCATAATGTTCAAAACTTTTGAAACTTTTGCCTCATAATGTATTTTTAGCACACTTTGATGCATTTTTAATATCTGAGTACCTACCCGAATAACGAATAATGCAACTACAGGCCTGAGAATATATCCGTTATGCAGATAATAAAGTATACTGGCATCCGAACAAACCCCAGTCCACATGGTCAGAATTCAGATGCCTTTATTTTTGAATATTGTATGACATCATTTTCGATCAAATCTTTTCGGATTTGATTGTTTCAAAAATAATGAATTAAAGATAAAAATAACCAATTTTACTTCATTGTGAAAATTGTCATCTGTGCATCATGCTTGACAAAATAAAACTGGACTGGAAGAACCTTAGTCAAATCTGAATTTGTGTACATAAGAATCAGAGGGATGCCCGTTGAATAAGAGAATTTTATGTTTGAAAATAAACCATCATGGTGTGCTCAAGAATCGATGATAAACTGACTGAACAATGATGCAGCCTGATTTTTCATTTGTTCTTCAGCTGCAAACTGCATTGACTCATCTAGTCTTTCACATAATAATGTGACTGCCACATCTTCCGCAATCGAAGAAGTCACTTTTTTCTTATACCAATTTAGAGGGAGACATTCAGAGGGTTGTACCTTTGAAAAAGAAGAATCTGTCCTCGCTTTTCTGGGTAGATGTTTGGGGTAACATGCATGTAATGCCAAAGTTTGAGATAGAACAATATCTAGAAGAATTTGATTCATTATTTGATCACCTTCTTGATTTTGTAGAGTTATATTTTCGGTGGAAGGATCAGTGTCATCATCGGTGAATGGTAATAGCAATGCATTTAATAGCACTTTATCAAGAAGAATACCAGATGCCGAACTTTGCATTTGCTTGTATTGAAGAAGAGCAACTCGTGCCCTATAATGATCAAGAGTTTTACTCGATGCTATATTAAATTCTTCAGCAAGAACTTCAGCAATGATATTGTCCGCAATTTTTTCACATTGTGCTTTGGCACCTTTCTCTTCTAAAACTTCAAGAATTATCTCCTCAACAATTTCTTGTGTAGTATCATGCAAAACATCATTCATGCGCTGAACGGCTGTGAGATCTGTTCTATGATTTTTTATGATGTTGTCAAAGCATTCGACACTGACAGAATTGAATTCATCATTTAAAACTTTATTCAGTAATTCATCTGTGAAATATTGCGCATATTTTTTGAGCTCATTATTTCTCTTTTCTGTTTGAGAAACATTGGTAGTATCTTCAATAATAGAGGTTTCAAGCAATGTTACAATTTCTTCTTCGATAACTTCAAGCAAAAGCTCTTTTACAAGTGAATCATGAAACCTATTGTCATCCATACTGCTCATTTAAGTCTATATAGCGTGAAGGCCCTGGCCTATATCATACCTGGATCAAACAAGTCAATATGTGATGTGTTATGATCAATATGAAGGCGAATTAAGAAGAATATCGTGAACCCAACAAAGTGATATCTGACACAGGAGCCATAGGCCTAAAACTGTTCTATAGTCAGGCACTTTCATTTGTGTGACTATTGAAATTCTATTGGGTGATGCTCAACAGTCTTGCAGACCTGCTGGCTAGATTTGGGCCTGTAATCTAATAATGGGCAAGAGAGTTTTAAGAGGCATAATTATAGATTTCCCTATCATCAGAAAATAAAATTTTCAATTAGGGTATAGATAGTACCGTAAAACCGAGGTGAAATTAACCCATTTTCAACTTTTAAAAAGATATTTCTCTTATATGGCTCAAGCAACAAGCAAAACTCCAGGTCCGAAGTTTGGGATTTAATGGAGGGAAGAATTGTATTAATACAGCTTTTTTCAGTTTTTAATGTTTTGAGTAGTATTTCTTTGAATTTGTGTTGGACCGAAGCCACCAGCATTTATAATGTCACTTTTGCCCACCTATTTCCCCTTTCCAAACAGTAAATACAATTTTCATCTTATGCCGAAGAGAACTCATCGCTACATTAGACTTTAGCCCAGTAGAGATTTGTTTTGAAAAGTAATTATAGTGAAAAACAAGAAAATCAGGAAAATGAAAAGATTTGAGCCTTTTTGTGACATCGTTTTTAATTGCATCCAGCCCTTACCATGACATCGGCATTGTAGCCCTTTTCAGTGCAAATTCTAACAACCAAGGGATAAAGTTCGTTTTCATAAGACACAATAACACATTCCCCGATTTTACAAGATAGTCACGAAAAAGTTAGCAAAATGCTGTACAGAAGTTAATATTACCAAATTGTAATATCAATTGTTCACAAAGGTGACTCTTAAGTGCAATTGGTGGGACAAACCAATGGAATACCATAGAATTTTACATTTCAACAAAATTTATTGCTGATCAAAGACAAAACTATAAAATCGTTGCAAAAATATTATTGGAATCATCGCAAGTAAAGATCCTTCCATTTTGAAAAAGATCAGCTCTGATCAACATCTCTTTAATGTACTAGAGAACAGGAACCAGAAAATATATTTTTCCATTTTTGCCTTCCAGCAGACTCTCAACTTATTAACAGATTTAGTATTTATTAACAATGTTAACAGATTAAGATATTTCACAGAAAGCACTGTAAATACCACAGTTATCTATGAAAAGATCTTATATAGTGGCAATTTTGCAAACTCATGAAATAAAACTCTAATAATCATTAAAAAGCACTTTTTGGGATATTTCAAACAAATGTTCAAATTTGGACCAAAGCCAAACAGCAATGTCAAAGTCACTTCGATTAAAGATATATATTTCCTTCATGAGTAATACTGAATATGCATAGCTGCATAGTTTATTTCGAACTTCGCCAAAAGACAAAATTGCACATGCAACGCACACAGAACATAAATACAGGAAATATGTAAAATACCAAAACTCAAAAAATATTTAAAACGTAAACACAAGGTACCATAACTTAGTCTATGCTTGTCTCTTCATCAAAATAAGTAGTCTATCGCACATAAAACGTAGGTAGGTAAGTTCTACATATCCAGCAACCTAAGCCAGTGTTTTTCAACCTTTTTTGAGCCACGGCACACTCTTTGTATTGAAAAAATCTTGCAGTACACCAAACAAAATTTAACAAAAATGTAAATTACATTCCTTTTCAAATATCCATCCATCACTGAAAGTTTAAGTTTTAGACAGATTATTCGTACTGTTTTCCAATCTAATTATAGCGTTGTTGAAGTAATAATAGGTGTACCGGTACTGTAAACTTACTTACTGTTATTGCACTATTGCAGCAGCAACAGGCCTACAGTAATAAGATTCTTATTATTGCGTAACAGAGAATCACCATAATGGTATACCACGTGATCATTACTCTCTTACTATATGAAGCAAAACACATTGGAAGATTCAAACTGGTGATAGTGGATAATTACTTCCATAAAAGAAATGCTCTTTAGACCCATTGTGTAAAACTAATGAATTTCTTGCGTAACAGCTGACGATCTTCCGCTGACCGTTAAAAATCACTGCCCTAAGCTACTGTAACTTACTTATCATTGGCATCAGATTCAATAAAAGAACAATTTATTTTTTCTTCCCTTGTATACCTACTTTTTCATGATATTCACAGTTTAGAAAAAGATAAGTCTTATTAATAAGGACCTTTCTACTGTACTGTTTACAGTTTATCTAGGCAATCTCGCATGAAACATGTCCAAATGATGAAATTTTGGTAACATTAATTTTTTTGTGAAATTATAGTAATTTTAACAAATTGTGCCTTCTCAGATGAAATCTTTTTAGTTGTTCTTCATCTAAACACTTTTTACGTTTTTTTAATTGAAAAAAATTATAAGTGGCTTCTCGAAACTATCTAACGTTACCACAAACTTTACCATTTACGGTACCGGTAGCGTACGGTACGGTAGCGGCACTTATTAATTAAAATTTTGAAAACGTCGTTTGCACATCACCGGTTGAGGAATCGGAATCACTCAATATTTAAGCTACACTGTACAAGCCCACCCAGCATCTGTACAGTGCTGTACACAAATGAGAGGCACATTTTGGGTCTCATGAAGTTTAGTACCATATATCCGATTATCATAAAAATTTCACATGTTGCAAGCAACTCATCCTATATGGTACTAAACTTCACTAGACCCCACATTTTAGACCGAGAAATACAGAATAGCAGGATAAAATCTTTGAAGCGTGCTATGGTTTCCACTATGCAGGTTTAGTGTCCGGTTATCTCAATTCCTAAAGCGTTGTAAAAAGGCGCGACTTACGCATCTCCGAGCATTCTGACATGAGTTCAACAAAATTACATGCAGTGCAGAGTGTATGGCCATTATGACGATTTAACTTTGCGAGAGGTCGGTCTGCTGGACGCCTCGCCGGTATAGCCACTGACACCGTGGTTGCATGAGCTCCGCTTACGGCTCCTTCTTTGACCGAGAATATTAAATTCAATCAGCTTAAAGTCAAAAATTTGGTACCGTACAACATCTATGGTTTCTTAAAAGTTTGGATTTGGTTTTTTATGAAGCGCGAGAGGGAACAAATTTGCGCTAGGTGCTAGCAACTGCACTATCAGCGTAAAACTTCCCATACAGAACTGAATTTTGTTTTAATTTTCGCACAAAATTACACGAGAACTCTCCCACGTAAATATGAACGATGGAAGTATGAATAACACAAGGACAAGTATGATCATCATTATGAAAATGGTCCGATCATGGTAGACAAAATTGTGGTGGTTTGTTTAATACACATACCACGCTTGGCACATTGATGCAGAACATAAAACGCGTTGATACATTTGTGATTTTTCCAAACTTGTGCCATTCTTGGCCCAAGGTTACGAAGATAAATTGTGGTGTTAGTTTGTATGATTAAAGCGTTGTCTGGTAATATTTCGCAATATTTAAAGAGATAGAATTGGGATATTACGAGTTGAAGACACAAAATAGGTAAGTATGGCCAGAGAAAATAAAACGCATCTCGCGAGGTCTCTGTGAATGACATAGAATTACCACGAATATTTCGTTTTTCAGTGGATCAGGCTTTGTCGGCAATTCCAACAAATTTAGTATGTGAAATTAATTAAAAAAAATTAATACGTTGTAAGTGCGGGGAACTTTTGAAAATGAAACAAAAAATCTCATTTTAAGAGCGAAATGACCAAATAAATGAATGATTGATTGCTCTCAAAGTATTTATCGTGTAAATTTTATGAAAGTTCGGGAACGGTATTTCATTTCATTTAGGAGTTGCGACTTACAGATGTTGACCTCATCTAAGGTAAGCTTCATTTAGCACACACATGTTAGGGATTAATTACATTTTTCAATCATCGACGAAAAACTCCACCAAGAACTACTTTTTACAAATACAGCATTCTGAGACTCGGCAATTTATCGTGTCCACGTGCAGGAAATAATTTTTATTTTACGTGGCTAATGACACAAACAAATAGATTTTTTCACGTGTTTATAGCAAAAAAGAATACGACATGAAATAAAATAACGATAAACAAACGAAGATACAAATTTCGATTTCTTCAGAGACCAAACATGTTAGGACGGGTTTGTGTGCGGAGACAATTCACTGGAAAACAATTCAGAAGCAATTTGTGAATAGATATTATTGCCAAATTGTTGTGACGCACAGCCGTTTGCGTGTGCATATTTATTTCTCAAAACGCCTCGGCGTGCTTAACGACCACGCGGAAGGTTGTAGCGCTATTAAAGTCACCACAGCGGCGTGACGATTGGGCATTTCATCTGTCATACCCGAAGATCGTCACTCTGACTATCAATAGAAATGCAAATATAATGACGACAACAGCTTTGGATCTACCACGGATTCAAATAGATGCTAAAAATCATGCTTTGTGAATGTGGTCGTTCTGTATTTAACGTAAAATGCTATTAACGAGGTCCTTGCACAGGAAAAATGAGAAAAACGAAAATCAAAAAACCTTCACCTCGATTCGGAACTGGTATCTGCACGAGAAGTCGTGGTTCGCCTTATGGTTAAACTGGATTCCCGGATTTCCTCTCCCACAGGATGAAAATGATATCCTATCCCATCGTTGGTCGGCCCATAATATGGATTGTGATAGAAATCTGGTAGCCTGACAACCAAACCTAACTATCATTAACAACACATTCGAATGAAAATCTAATGGCGTGACTTTCGGTGCAAGCAAAAACAACAACACTGGAAAGACACCAGATAAGGTGGGCAAATCAAACTGTCATTAAGATTCATTCGAACAAACGAAACAAAAACACCATGAAAAACTTGACCAAATTTTTTGCACAAGTGGTTATATAACGACACAAAATAGCGAAATGATAATATTTGTTTAAAGTTTGGCTAAATAAGCTGCAAACCAACTAATTTATTTTTCCAGTATACAGAACCTAATTGTAGGACGTGTCCAGGAATTTATGGCGTATGGATACTCTTGAATACAGAATAATAGCAGGCAATTCCAAAAGACTGGTGCAAAAATCTCTATATCCCAACATGTTTTGAATTTAAATTCCAGTAGTCGAGTTTAATATGCGTAAGTGTTCAGCGATACACCTTCATCTGCAGTGCTTCCAAGCGAAATATACGAACGACTCGATTTCCGCAAAGGATCTACGGGAAAACATGACTCGCCCAATCGCACCGCATACAAAGTCGACTCCCACTCATTAAACTATCATATTGATTGGTGTAAGAATTTTCTTTTCAACGAAGGATCCAGCTAATGGCTTCGTGAGTCTATTACCCACCGCTCATGTTCACTTCCATAGAGCATTTGGATTTTCAAGTGGAAACATATTCTCTTCAACGCTGACTCCAGAAAATGACTGCGTGAGTGTATGGACCCCTTTCTGTTGCCAAATGATTTCATATTGAATTCCTATTATGGAAGAACATCCTCACAAACGCATTGCTCCATGTAAATGGTTCTAGAAAATGGCTTCGCACGTTTTGCAGTACGCGACAACCCATAAATGAACTTTTCTCATTGGCCAGACTTGGACGGACAAAGACTATTCCTGCGCAATGGTTTCGTGCATTTACTGCCTGAACAGTCCGCTTTGTTGTTTAGAAATGATTTAACGGTGTTCACAGAAATTCTTATTGAAGATTTCAATGGTATCTTGAGCTTATTTGGTGAAGATATAAACTTATTGCTTTTCGTTGTTTCTTGGCACACTAAATGGCCCAATATGTAATTCCTTTAAAAAGATTTCACCCATGTGGTCTCTTTGAGTTTTGTTTATATAGTCGAATGGCATCTACCCTGGCCAAACATTAATAAGCAAGTTTTCTGAGAGAGGGAATCATACGCAGACATCAATTTTTTATAAGATCAAATTTTACAATGTATTTTCGATTATTATAGTTCACTCAGCTTTACTGCAAAACTTTGATTACACACTTTGTCTTGTTCACATACAGTGTTTTTGTTTATGGAAATCTATGTAGTGTATATTCTTCATTTTCGTTGCCACCATTCAGCGGTTTATCGTAATCAGCATTGCCATATTTCGATCATTTCGGATTACTGTTTCGATTTACCATTTTTTTGACAAAGTTACTTAAAAATTTCCCCGATTGAGAACTTTCTTTATGCTTTAAATTAAATTGGCGAATCGGTCCATTTTGATGAAAAAATTTGTACCAACATGGCTTTATTATACATCATGGCCTTTTCCGCTTTTAAGGTATTTTAACCTAATTTTCCAATCATAGTTAATCACAAGTTTATCGAATTTTCATTTTTTTGCCGAAAAGTGGATATAGGATATAGAAATGATTGAGGTTGTTAATATGTATTCCAAATTATAGGTTGTGTTATATCGTTTTACTCAATGTGCAAATTCAAATTTTTCTAGTTGTTGACGCATCACCGAACTGTTTTTCTGTTGATACCTAGTACCTTCTATATATTCCAAAAATTATAGAATGGAGGAAAGCGGTCATGCCGCTGATAAAAAATCAGTGCTTGGTTTAATAGCTCTCGCGCACAATCGTTCACAGCATTTATAGCAGCTCTGCGAGATTGCGCTTTATTATAAGACTTGTTTTGGCCAACTCTCAACAGGTTCGAGCATGAAATTTGGTGCAATTTGCAACAAATAACAAAAGCAGAAAGTATTAGGAATTGACTTCGGCAGGATCAGAGAAGTCTGTGGAGAGTGTGGTAGCCTATGACAGTATACAATTCAAGTCACAACTCTAGAATCATGACTAGGCTTAAATTAACTCTTTCACAGCTAAGCACAAAGTGAACTGAACAGTAAATACCCGTACCAGGTACAAGACAACAAGCGAACCAGACGTAAACAATGTGCCGGTAATCAATTAATTTAGGATCACGTAATCATGGCAGTAGCTGAGCAACTACCAACTAAACTAAACAGATAAGATTCAGATTCACATAAACAATGTTGAAAATTAGATACGTCACCATATGCACTGAATTAATTTTTACCAGAGGAAGTCTTATAGCACTGAGCAGCTGGAAAGCATGGTTTCCGAAATCCCTTACCATACACCCTTTCCAGGTAACTTCAAATTACATTGTGGTTTACACCCAAAAAGCTTATCAGAAAGGGTTATAGCAGTTGGGTTTCCAAAATCCCCTACTATACCGATACGGATACTGGTTTTCAGGAAACTTAAAATTGTATTGTGGTTCACGCGCTTATCAACAAGTGCACATTTTGCCATGTTTAGTACCTACACTGGAACCGAATCTGGAATAGAGACAGAGGGATCATTCGGAAAGTTTTCAATGTAGCATTTGCAACAAATTCATCAATTAGGCCGTATTCGATCAAATTTATAAAAGTCAATAAATTATATAACATTGCCACAATTATAACGTGTAGCTAATTAAAAACAGGTAAGAACGCTAAGATTTGATGTCTGCAAATGAAGAGTCCCCTTCAAAAATCATGTGGTTGTAAAATTCCTGAAATTTTGGGAAGGGATGGACCCCCTGAACTTTATTCAATCAATTGGAGTAGGTGTACACTATAACATTGTCACAAAATGACTATACTGTATAGGTAGAAAGTTTTTAAAAACACTATGGTGTTTTCGATGCACCCTAGCGGTCATTTGACAGGTTTTCTTAGTACAAACCTCATTATTTTAAAACTTTCAATTATAAATTGATGTGGGATTTGTTGCCAGCATAATCATAGCCCGGAATAAAATGGATATTAGGAAACAATATATGTCTGTATGTCCTTTATGTGAAAAAGTGACCATGAATTATATCTCCTTTATTTTTTTCATGTGAATTTATCCCAAAAGTTTTAAGCCATAAAACACAAACTGTTGGGGTTTTAGGGGTATGGTTGGTGTTTTTGAAGGGCGGTTCAGTTGGCATGGAATGGCCCGGATATAAATACTAATACAATCAGAAAATTAATTTTTCACCACAGAGGGATTGCACATCAGCGACGCGATTCATTAGATTTTTACACTTAGCAAAAAATTTTCGACATTGTTTTTCACGCAGTTGAAAGATAATGTTTCTAACTTTTTGAAAGATATTTCCAGTGGGCTAAAATATAATATAGTCAATATCTTTCTCAGAACTCCCTCATTTTCTAATTTGAAATTTTTCATTCTCCTTATTTGAGTATTTATCATATCTTATTAGGATTTGTAGGTACAAATGGATCCTGCAGATGTGAAGCCTCGGCCCAGTGTGGCTGGAGTTGGTCGAGCAGGGTTTATTCGAGATCCATCTGGATTATTAATGTCAATCATCAGAACACTTGCATCAAGCGATGATGACCGACAACGTGATCAAGAGAAAGAACGATTGGAAGAAGCATTCACTGAGAATGATGAAAAACTGGATGATATGGTGGCAATTAATTATGAAGAATTAGCCAAGACTATCAAACAGTTTGGAAAGATTGGAGAACGAATTTCTGAATCAAGAAGTCGTGTGAAGCATGTCAAAGAAAGTCTGCTGCAATGCAAATCATTGCTGCATTGTAAACAAGATGAGCTACGGAATTTATGGAAAGAAGGCGTTGAGTATAAAAGAGTTTTACAACTTCTCGACGATATAGAAGAAGTAAAAGCAGCTCCTGAGAATATTGAGCAATTTATGAAGCAAAAATATTATCTTCATGCCACTCAGCTCATTTTGAGAATTCTACGGTTGCTTACCAATGATTTGATCAAAGTAGAGGCTCTGAATGATATAAGGAATGAACTACTGAGCCGTAAAGTGACAATGCATGAAGGATTCATCACAGAACTCCATAAACAACTTTATTTCAATTCCATTAAAGCAAGTGATAGAGATTCGGAAGTAAGATATGATCTTGACAATTTAGAGAAACTTGAAGATGTGTCAAAGGATCCTGAAAAAGACCCATTTCGTTTGATGGCTATTTTGGTGCTTTCAATTGGGCTTTTAGGCAAGATTCCAGAAGCTGTTGAAGCTACTAAGTTGAAAATGGATCGTCATATCAATATGATTGTCACTCATACCACTGTCGAAATCACTGATCTGTTTTACAAACAAGGTGAGGAAGATGATGATCCAAAACGTTTATTGCAGCTACTAGAAAAATTGTTTGAAAAGTTCAGATGCATTGCGAGTGCTCATGAACACATTCTTCAGTTATTTTCTCACACTTTGAGAAATGGTTCAGAAGGATCAGCAGAAATGCAATTATATGATATGGAAGAAGTTTGGTCTAAAATTCAAACAGTTCTTCAAGGTTTATTGCAGGAGTATCTGGATTTTGATAATGCAGCTGCTAATTCGCAACTGGCGAATGCAGGTTTCAATGATGTACAGGGAGGTAATTTTGCTTCTCATTTTTCAAGAAAACGTGCAACCCGTCCTCGTGTAGCTAAGCTTTTTCGTTTTGAAGCTTCGTCCCATGCAATATCAATGAATACTTACTTGCGTGAGCAGAGAGCTGAACAAAGAATAATAAATGCTGGGAACAAAGATGCTAGTACACAGGAGTTAGTCGACCATAATATCACTGCCCAAAAAGTTTGCAAACCGAATTCCAGGAATATCACACTCATATTTGGTCCATTGAACAAATTTATTGAGGAGATTGAAAGAGAAATGCAATACAATGATGGAAAGAAATGTCTGCTCAATGATTTTATCACGGATTATATTCAAAACGTTTTCATCAGACAAGTACAATACGAAATGAAGAAGAATTTTGATGCTTCTAGCAAAGTCACTGACCCACTGAAAGCTCTTACTGAGGCCAGCAGCAACAAAAAGTTGAATTCCTCTTGCTCATCACTCCTTCAGAGTGCGGTCGTCGTAGATCAATGTATGTGGGATTTGCATTCTCTCATGACCAACTTGGGAGGATATCATGACCAGTTCTTGGCGATGGCTTGCTCATTGCTGCATGAATACAAGGAAACATTGATTCAATCGTATCGCGGGGTTGTTCAGCCAGAATCTGAAGATCAACGAATAATCAGTGCCTCTTGGGTGCGTGAAGGCGATTCCAATAAATTCCTGAGAGGTTTGGAAAACTGGACGATTGTACAGCGACAAACCCAAAATACGATGACACATAACAAGTACTCTCGTCAGTTGCTTAAGGACTTTTACAAAGAAGGTCAGTACTTTGTTTCGAGACTTGGTGACGAACTTGTTCCATCCAGTGGATTCGTAGATGATGTAACTGATCTAGCTGCAATTGCAAATTTACATGAAAGTTTAGAATGGTTTGTCAAACGACTCAACTTGTTGCTGACTAATATCAACCCAACGGCTCCGCAGGTAATGTAATAACATTTTTCATTTATTTATATATTAATTTTACTGTTTATGAGGGACTCTTCGCTTTCATCCAAAATTTCTCTTTTTTTTGTTGGTTGTTTTAGACAACCCTCGTATATAAACTGGCACATGTTTGCGTTGATATAGTGCTATTCAATTCAACTTTTGTGACTTCCTGTATACCGCTAAGGGTAACTATCAAATCAAGTATAGTAGTGAAGTCGATTTGTCCAATACTGACTTCATATCTGTACTGTAAGGCTTGTCCATTTGTGTTCCATCACTCTGTATTTGATCTGTGAATATTTCATTGCTTGTTGGTGTTGTTCTCTCTCAAAGCTGAACCAATGAATTTTTTGTAAACTACTGGTTTAGCTGCTAACTTTGTCCTTTTTAGAGTTGAGACACCGGTAAGGCAGCATCCAGCCTATTAAACTGGACTTATGCCACTGCCACTTACACTGCCACTTATATTTTTATTCAAGTCTTATAGATTAGAACATTTTCAAATTCAATTGTGGTTTGAATAACTTCTTTTCAGAATTTTAAACACACATACTATAAAAGTAGCTTTCCATGTTTGATGTGGGTTTTTTATCCGCATGATGCCTATTATCAAAAGGTAAACTTATCTTAAAAAAAGAACTGTATAGAGTGCATTGCTAGAATTTTTTGTTTCAGGATACTATGCTGATGTTGAATCAACTTTGTAGAGATTATAACAGCATGAGTGAAGTTTGTCTATTATGTCTTCATATTGAAGTTCGAATCCACTGTTTTCACTATTTGATTCCAATGTGTAAAAACAGCAACTTTGTCATCAGAACCATTGATAATATGGAACGAGATCAAAAAGTTAGTATTATCGATGCTGAATCTTGTTCTTATTTGCCATAGTTACCCGGTTAAAAAAATATTGAGTTCCGTTTGGTATGTTTTCCACTCAGAGCGCAGTTGTTGGTATGAAATCTTGTAGTAGCTCATTGTGATTAGGGTGCTGTTAGTTAGTTCCTTCTGGACACTGCTTCCGGGCTTACCTAGAGTGAATTTCAATAAGAAAAATGGATTTTTGAATTAGCCATTCAGGCATGTGTTATTAAAATAATATTGCAGTGAAGGAGATATATCGGATGAAATGGTGATGATTTTTTCAGTTCCAATGAGCTGCTTTGTTTTAATCCATGTTGATGAGTATTTGAAGAATGAAATTTACAATGTATTCTACAGGTTGTTAACTTGGCTTCAAAAATATCAGCAATGGATGAAGTATTCCGTTCTGCATTACAACCTCATAAACAGAGTTATGTTTTTGAAGGATTGGGTCACATGATATCTGCAATATTAATACATGGAGCCAGATTTATTCACAGAATTACTCATTCAGGAATAAAACGAATGTGCAGGTAATTTCCTTTTTTATTTTGTTCATAGAAGTGTAGATACAAATCTCGTGATGGTAACAATATCGTGGTTTATATTATTGTGTGATTTTCTAAATATCCGATTTCCAGTTCTTACAAAGCGGTTGAACTAGCTACTTGCAACAGGAAACAAGTCTACAGTGAATTTGTTCGTTTTCTAATTTCAGAAACATCTTTGCTTTGCAACAAGTCATAACTCATGCAACAATGTCTCGTGAATCACATCTTGATTCTGCCAGATTATTCTATGAAATGTTATATCATTCAGTTGATGATCTACAGGTAAGGATGTTCATATATGAGTGCAATATGAGAAGAAATACCAGTATATGTTTCAAAATTGATTTATTTTTAGTACAGTCATGACATACGGTACATATCAAAATTATAGTTTAACTGCACAAAGAGTCTACTAGTCTCTATATAAAATAGTTTCCATTGTCTGAAATTGAAAACATGATACTATCAACTGTGTTTGGTACGAGTCATTTGGAGTCTAGTGAATTATAGATTTACTTTCACCCATGTAGGAACGGTAACTACCACCAAAAACCATCTCTGTGATTTCCCGGTAACCCAAATAATTTATAATTTTTCACAAGCTTATCTTATATCTTTTATAAAAATTACTTCCCTTGCTTATATTTTCGCCCAGAGTATCGTTGTAGAACAAGGAGTACAATTTGAAGATGACGATTACGTGCAAGCAGTGGAATTATTACACAGAAGTAGACCCGGTAGTGGAAGTGAAAGTACCAGACTGGCCAGAATACAAAGATTAAGAGAAATCATCAGAGAACAAGTCCATAAAAGTGAACAAGCTGCTAAACTCCAAAAGGAAGAGGAAGATGAGGATAATTGATTGAGAGCAGTAAAATCTTATGGTCTTTGAGTATTTGAATTCAGACATTCATTTGTAATGACTGAAGAGACTTCAGAACCATCAGCACTACTATTAAATAACTGTGTTGATGCTTTTCACCACCAATTCATTTTTTTTTTCAAGCATGGGTCAATGAGCGATAGATACATCTGTGAGTCCGGGGACGACCAAAACTGAATATTATACTATTTTGAATATATATTCTTAAAAAAATATACAGTATCGAATACGTTCTAAATTTGGTCATACGTTTTTGATGAAAAACACATTTTAAAGGCAAAGAACTATTTGGACTTCAACCGTTAGGGAAATAATAATATCTCGGTTGATTGATACAATGATAAACGGCAAATTCTAAATACTCTTCTAAAATCAAGAATAATAATATATCGAATATGTTAATTTCCGAAGGTATTAGATTCGTTGTGTCCGCGACGCATACTGGGCAAAGCATGTTTTATCTATTTTTGGTCAAACTAGAAGATGATTTTTTCGGATAAGTTTAATATCTTGAGCATTGTTGCTACCTGGGCGAATTACACCAAAAATAGGAAAAACATGCTCTGTTTCTGGAACTGGTAAGTATCTGCGAAAAATTCATCGGGAATTGACCAATCCCGTTTTCTTCATCGGGTATATTGGATGTGAATGTAATCCAGTTAGAAATTGGATTTAGTAAAAAATGAGCCGCGCCATAGCGGCATGATTAATCATTGACTCGTACTTGAAATGTCATTTGGACAAGTTTCCGTATGACAACGGAACTACAATGTAACATGTGTGCAATCGTACTTTTAAATAAAAATGATTTAAAATTGCCGTTGATTGAAAATTATAGTTATGCATTTATATTATTCTTATTAGTTTTTGATTTCTATATAATATTACGGAATTGGGAAATGCTTCATTATTCGAATAAGTTATATATACCACTGCTATAATATATATGTCCACAATTCGATGTAGTCGCAAGTTCAAGTTAGTGTGTTCGTCAATATCATGCATAATTACCAGGTAACCATTTCAAATTGGTTTGGATATAGACGAAGGTTCCTGCTGCTGTTGTTCATTTCGAGCCTCAATCGTAAAAAAGATTTATCGGAGCCTATTTTGTTAAGTATGGATCGACATGTGGTACTATTGCCGAAAATACTATACGCGCTGTTGATGAGCTGCTAACTTACCCGGAATAGGAGCCAAGGTATTGTCTTTGTATTGAGAACATGACTCGTTGGATGCGATAGAGTTAAATTTGCGTTAAAAATATACAAGAATGATTTTCTCATTTCAAATGTTGTGTGTCACGCAGAATAGAGGACGCGTCTGGTCGCCATCGTTTTACTGGACTGGCTAGATGATTGCACGCATTTTGTGATAGAAGAACGCTGGTGTAAAACTTTGTGGGATAAGGTGAAGTGTCATTTTGGGGATGTGAGACGGTGGTCTTGTACTTGGGGTTAGAAAGATCCTCAAAGAAGGTGGTTAAATGCGGCGCTGTGAGAATGACGGTTGGTACGAGTTTCCGAAGAGCAGGTTGATATTGAATGCGTCATTATCGATGATGCCTCAAAATATTTGGTATAGATGTAGGATTTTCAATTGAATAGTTTGAAGCCTAGTCTAGAAGTCGCAGGACCGATAGCAAATTTTGTGAGCTCGATGCCTAGTGGTTGGCATCTCGGGTTCGAGTCCGACTCATTGATCCATGCCCACTTTTCTCATTTTTAGAGCGAAATAAAACAAAATTAATCTGTTAATGGTAATGGCCAGTCTAACGTACGGGAGAAATTTTTGGGAAATGGAATGAAAACGACTATTTTAAATCAAAATGTCACGAAGTGCACAAACTTAGGTATGAGAAGATAACTGCGCTCCGGAGTTGCGCTAAAATTTTGCTATTCTTGTTTTTGTGTTCAAAACCTAAAGTATTCTTCAAAAATTTGTCAGCATTTTTGAAAAATGGGATTTCGGGGCTTAAAATCGTGTATATAAATAACTACACATGTCAGAGGCACGCAAACATTTGGATTTACCAGATAGACTGCGCTATAGTGCTTAAGAGAAGAATACTGATCATGCTAATCAGGACTATCTATTACCATTCAGTAATTGAATTTATTTTACAACAATGAGTTAAAACAGTGATTAAAAGTTACAATAAATAAATCTGATATACAAAGAGAATGAGAAATGCAATATACCACTAATAGTTTACTTCAAACTACTTATCTCAACACTGAAAATAAAATATATTGATTTTTCGTCATAGTGGCTTATTACTCATTGCACAAAATACTGTTTTTTTTAAATAACCCATTATATCTTGCTTTATTAATTTTGCGCGGACATACCTAATTTACAACATAATTTTTTTTGTCAATTACGCACTATACTGATCAGTAATTAGTTTTAGATTGATAAATGATTTCACGGTATAAATAAAAATTGTGTTTGGGAAAAATTGTGAAGAGGTTTGTAAACATGTCCAACAAGCATTTTATTCTCCAATCGTTCGAACGAAATTAGTTTTTAAACAAGAATTTTTCTATATTGAACAGGTTTTAGTCAATCCTGAATAGAATACAATACATCAGAAATTTAATTTTGTCAAACGCTCGCTGAGGCGCTGGCCATTAGTGACTCATGCTTAACAAAACAAGTCGCGATCGAAAAATTGTGACCTGGCAGAAGAACCAAGCCTCAAAGACACGGTTATTTATTAGCTGATACTTGACAAAGTATGATTTGACAAATGACTTTTACTGAAATATTTTTTCTTTGTCATTAATGAAAGAACACAATAAAAATATATATCATATTTTACGTTTTCGTAACAAAAATTGTCATTGCTGTTTGTCGCTCCTTTAGAAGAGACGCTGAATGAAAGGGATGGCCATATATCCCATATCCCATTTTCAAAACTTGTTCAGAGGCAAAGTGCATTGGTGAAAATGACGACATTGTCTATTTATTTCATTAAACTCAACTCGTGTTTATTCAGAGTCCGTAAAAGAACCGTAGTCATAAGTATAATCTTGGTCGTCATTAGCTGGTTCACCTCCCATGCCCTGTATAATGTAAAATTAATATTCTACATTATAGATCAACGATATGTTGAAAAAAAAAGCTTACGTGCGAAAACTAGCAAATTAATGAGTGTTAAATAATGCTTGAAAGCGGAATTCTCTAAGAAGAGGTAAATTCAGAGTTACATACGCACCGAAGGCGTGCATAGAATTTGCGGTGCAAGGCAAAATTTTAGCGGAATAACATCATTTGTTTGTTAAATACCAGGAAAACGCGGTAGCATCTTTTTTCTGTTAGGAAGAAGTTGGACATTAACCCCTCCTTATAGGCAAAAAGATGTTAACGCGTTTTCGGGTATAAATGGAAGGGTTGGACTTGGCATTCCACTGACAGTGAGTAAATACCGAAATGTTATGCACACACTGTAACAAAAAATGCAACAAAATCAAAGGTTCCTTTACGGTAATTTTACTTGGTGGTATTGAAAAAAGTTCAAAATTGACTTTCTTGGCCAAATATGGAGTGTTGATGAAACGCATCGTCAAGGTGCAGTTTATCTGCAGCCCATAATTGGCTTAAATCTCTTCAGCACGGCGTTTTTACTTTTTATAACTTTGGAAATATGCAATTACTGCAAATAACCAGTATATTTACTATACTTTTGTTAGAGTGCAGTTCCGCCACAATATACATTCCCAGTCAGAAAAGCTTTGCTCATTTTTCTTTTGTTGAGCGTGGGCCACTGATGAATCGTGCAGCTGTAGCACGGGTCTATCTGTGATACATTCATTACAAAACCGAATTCCTGATTGGGTTTATCGCTGAGGAAATTATATTATTCACTACAAAAAAATAATAATTTTTCACCGATGAATATCAAGAAATCAGGACTTTTGTTTCAAAGAACAGCTGAATTCCTTGTTTTGCATTTTTATTACTTTGCTTGGACACTTCGCCTGAATAATTTTGTCAAACAAAATGCACTGAAAAAATGCCAGGGATGGGGACAGCGGAACTTTAGTATTTACACAATGGTTTAACTATAGAGTCACAAAAATTGATTAGGTGCAACTTTGAAATCATCCAAAACTTCATAATTAACCTCAATATTTACTTTTAGGCTGCGTATTAATTCCTCACATATTTAAAATCAAATTCAATAAGTGACACAGAAAGTGCGCATTGAGACACGCGAAAATTAATCGCTAATCAATTACTGAAAACTTGATATTTAAAATATTAATATTTGGCATTAATTTTATGCGTGAATTATGTTTATCTGTTAGGTCCCTTTTTGCTCCGTACGGGTGAAGGTTAATGGACAGCTGTTCTTATGCTTTGTGTGTCTCATTTCCAACTCACTTAATCCACTCAACTCACCGGTGGTGCTGGACCATCGTCTTGAAACCTATCCCGAGGCGCAGCTGTACCTTCTAGGGTCGACAAATCTGGAACCACTGCTTTTAGAGCGTTATACAGTAGCGGTAAGCTGAAGATCAGAACAGATAAGAAAATAAGTGCTGGGTATTGCTAATTTCACGTCCCAGAATCTTGCGTAATGATTTCAATATTATTTTAGGCGGGGTTGGATTAATTTGCCCTGGTAAACTTGTGAGTGACAGGCTTGATTTTACACCTAGACTTTTTTCGACCAAAACATGCAAAAGAACTCTAACAAAGTCTAACTAAGTAAATTCAAATAGTGAGCGGCAAAAAATAGGAATAATTCGAATGTATAAAAGCATGCTTGTGGTACCGGCAGCCTAAATATTTCCTGTAAGTAGATTTCCTTACGTAGAGCGCACATTGCATATACTCATGATTTACATGAAATTACGTCCAGTTTCGCCTACATATGAGTTTATACTTCCCGGGTTTATTCCCCGTTAGAATTAATATCTGCACCCATTTTGTTAAGCGTGAATCACTGATGGATCGTCCTGCGAAAGCGCAGTTCAATCGGTGATTCGTGCTTGACAAAATAAAAATTTCTGATTAGATTTGTCAGGAATTGACGTCATACTGCTCCAACTATCGACCAGTATTTGATAATAGGAGTTCAGCATGTCTTCATAAATTCAATTTTGAAAGATAAATTGATTGATGCAGTAGACCCTTGTTGTCAAAAATGGGACTTGGAACATGAACATACTGTTATTAAGAGGAGATTTCAATTAAGATTTCATCTGAACATTTTGTAACTGGTGGAATAAAACCCCGATTATTTATTATTTGATTCCGCATTAAACTTATATATTGGAAGTCGGAATAATGTTAACGTAAATATGATGAGATTCCCATATCTGAAAATCTTCTTCAGGGCATGGTATAAAGATTTTTTTAACCCTGCCCTGAAGACGATTTTCTAAATAGAATTTTGAAACGTCGGCTAACGAAATGTTGAGAAATGTTGTTCATCACTATTTGCCTTTAAACAATCGTACTTACTTTCCTCCTAAATCAGATATGACTTGTGCAACTGCCAATTCTGCATCTTGTGCACTTCGAAGAGCATCTTCGTTACTTTGATTGAGTAAGGCTATAGACTATGAAAGATTGACTAGTATTAGAATTTTCTGAAGATATTCCGATTGTGTTTTGTTGAAATATGAAAATTCCACTCAATTTGGAAAGCTTTTGTTCTCATGACCGATCCATGACCACAATTGGTTCAACTAATTTGTGCTTTTGGTCGTATAGAATTACCCTAACCCAGCTACATGTTACACAGGACAAACAAAGCTTTCGGCCTACCGCAGAACCGCAATTTGTGAGTAGCTGAAACACAAAGTCGCAACAAAAATGCAACTTTCATGATTGTAGTTGTTTTCTTTTTAATAGTATGCTCAAGTAAAAAGACGAATTAAAATTTTTGTAAGGGTAAGGTTTGATAACATTTTCTGGCGATTTTCTGACATAGTTCTTACCACAATAAAATCAGCCTCTACGTTCACTATATCTTCTTTACATTGTCGTTGAGCAGCATTAGCTCTCGTGTTAGCATTAGTCAATCTGGTATCAAATATCTTTTGCTCGCCCTGTAATGCTGTGATTTCATTTTGCTGTGAAATATATTAAGATTATCTTACACAATGGACATAATAATGTTCAACGTCTTCGCTTTTTTCTAAAATGTCTAAAGCAAAGCAAAGCCCATTTGCAGAAGTTTCAATAGCTCATATATAAAGATAACATGGTCAAAATCAATATTTGAATTGATTTAAATTAGATATATGATTCAGGCGATTTGAATACTCATTTCTGAGATTGAGCAAAGATTTTGACTTGAAACTTCTATCGAATATATATCGAGATATAAAATTTGTTTAAAAAATTCCAGCTGATATATTACAACTTTTGCCATTCATCGAAATCTTAACACGAATTTTCGAAAGAATGCGATTCGAAAAGATTCTGAACGAATTGATATGATTCGAAATCGATTCAAAAATAAATGTAACTGGAAGTGATGACGCCTACAAATAACAAACAATATAAGAGTATAACTTAGACACATTGTCAAACTAACATGCGTTGGAGAAGTCGTAAACTTATCATAATATTGAAAAAAAAGAAAACGAACCATTTCACAAGTGTCATTACGAAGCGTAGCCAAACTAAGTGATGTTGCTCTACTCTCGGTAACAAACGCCATTTCATGTCGTTTCAGTTCTGCGTCAATTCCATCCAATTTCTCCTCTTGCTCTGCTTCTTCCTGAGCAAAACAAATAATATTTTCATTTATTATTTATTTACATTTCAAAACCTCATTTTGGGTTATTTCTCGATAACCCTCACCTTAACATATTTGATGGTGCCTTGTTGAACAAAAGCCAATCATGGTGAGTTACTCTGCGGCGCGATCCATAAGTGACTCATTTGCAACTTGAACAGAATTGAAATATTTTACTAGACTTTAATCAAGGTGCGATCTTTGATATACTGGTAATATTGATAATATTCAAAAACAGGCAGATTGTTTCACAATCGCTCGAAGAGCAGTTGTCATGCCCCTCTCAATTTGTGTACAATATTTTTACTTAGAATGCAGATTCCAGTTTTCTTTTCATGTAGCCATTTATATATTGGTGGTCGCAAGTTAGATTTCTTCGAGAGCTCCTTCCCAACTTGCTAAAAATACATTTCAGTGTAAGATCCTCTTTATAATAGGACAAAGGGTTGGGGATTTGTTGTTACTAACGGTTGATTTGTTCAAAAACTCGGCTATTTTAATACTGAAGAAAGGATAATTTGAATCATTTCTTAGAATTAAGTGTTTATCCAATTTTGCAATTATGTACAAAGAAAACAAGAAGATCAACAGGTATCTCTGGTCTCAAAATTAAATTTCTTCAAAGATGGAAAGAAACAGCTAAAAAAAACTAATTAATGACCATTAGAAAGACAAAAAGCTACATAAAATGCGAAACCAATAACTTAAAAAAGCCTAGATATAATTTACGATTTATGTTCTCACCGACGTGATACGAAGTAGTAACGGTTAGCCCAGTCGGTAAAAACTTGGAGCTCATATCTCAAATTTCCTGAGCTCGAATCCTGTGGATTATGCTTATACGCGATGTCATGGCTGAACACCTCGCCAGTTCACGGTGGTTCACCTAACCGCAGTTTTCGACGCCAAAAATCAGTGGTTGAAACGGCTCGGCAAAAACTTCATACCTCGACTTTTAACTGTTATCTGCACGGGAAGCTGTGATCCGCAATATGGTTAAACCGTATTCCAGACTTTCCTCTCCCACAAGATAAAATTAAAACCCTATCTTGCAATAACTTTTGTTATTGTATATTTCGTATATTGTTGTTTCGTATATTTTATATTTGGTAGAGTGTTTTAGTGATTTCTGGAATAATGCGGAATAGTTCTCACAACAAACCTGTTTCACGTGTTCAATTTCTTTTGCATTCTTATTGATTCCAGAAGTGAGGTTAGCCATGTTCGATGTCAATTCTGTATATGTATCATCAATTTCCCGTTGTAATTCATGAAGTTGATCACAAAGCTTGTATAGGACAAGGATAAATGAGAATGAAAAAGAATATGAAACAACTCTTCCCGACATAGAGGCAGGGAATTCGCACTCACCATATTAGGTTTCAAGTGACGGTTAGATAAAAAAAAAACAGCAACTAGTAACTATGCCGACCGGAACTTAATATAGGATTAATATGAACCACATATCTGTCAGACAAAATTAGTTACAAGATTCTTAGAGTGTTTGTCACTGAAGGATTGTGGTTTTATAAGCCTCCGAGGTGCGATACGCCTGTGGCTTATGCTTGACAAAATATTCAGATGCAGTCATCGGTAATACCAAAAGACCGTTGTCGATACTAGGACAATTCCAGAATCAAGCTTTTCAAAAGTGTGGTACTGAATTTTTGAGCAACATGAGAAGCTCTTATGGAGTTTTCAGACAATAGCATAGGTGAGAACAGTTTAGATATGACGGAAAAAAATCTAGCCAGACTACTTCTAAGAAGCCTTACAGTTCCTCATGCTGGCACAGATGCACCTATTCTTGCCTTATACCTACATGAACATATTGCCTTTCTCGTTTCCCAGCTTCCTCTTTTACCACATTGTTGGTGTCGTTTAACTCCCTTTGTAAAGTATACGAAGTGTAATCTATGAGTTTTGTCATGTTATCCTGAAATTGAAATAATATTTCACAAATATTATTATTATTGCACACTTGAGTGGATCACCCTGTTTAGGACTCCATACAAATATCCTATTTTTACTATTGCAGCTTGTCTCGACTTGAAAATGAAGAAATTTAAAGTTTATAGTTATTTTCAATTCACACTAAGAGCAACAATTTTCCTATTTTAAGGCAAAATATATTCGATTTTTGGTCATATGTGACCAAAATCGATTGCATTTTGTCGTTAAAATGAAAATCCTAGTTCATTAAACAAGTTTCTGTTCCTATGAACTATTCGAATCGATTCGCATCATTGAATCGAATTGTCCAGCCCTACATACAAGCAAACCTAGTTGGTGCTTTTGGGACATCATGGGCTTTCAGGATTAAGCAGAGCTTAGCCTAGTTATGACACCTTAGGCTTAGGTTGAATTGAGGGGATGGGTTTGTATCGTTTCCCGAACCTATATCGTGTAAAAATTACTTTGTGAAGAATAAAACTGCGAAAGTTTCAAAATTCACTTTTTGTCGTAAAGATATTAAATAGGTAATAAAATATTATTTTTATTTTTAATTTTCCGAATTTAAAATTTTTTAATAATCTCCGCTCCATGTCACATGTATCTATTTTAACCACCTTAGTGTCATCGATAAAGCCGTGTAATTGAACGACGTCATCATGCAGCAAATCTCTTGTTTTGTTGACTTGGTCCATTGTCCAAGCTCTCAAGTCATCCACTGCGTATTGTAGATTTTCCGTCGTTGTGTCGTTAAGTATGTCGAGGGAACACTGTAACTTCAACATAGCAGCGTCCCGTTCTATCCTATCTGCTTCCATCGCTGCTTCTCTCATATCATCTTGCTCTTTGAAACTATAGGTGGTAAAGGGTAAAGAGGAATATTTACTCATTTTTGCTGTACATTTTACTACAAATAAACGAAACACACATCAACATTTCTTGTCTTTTGTAAGTCAATGCATGACACGAGCAGCAACCGGTTTCTACTATTTTCAATGGCACCGAGAGTGCGGGAACAGCGTTGTCACTGGCTTCCTTCCCTTATATTATTGAGTAAAGATCCAGTTCAATTACAGTTCAAGTTCAATTATATTTGTATATTTGAATTCGAAAACGAGAGAAACATGATCTCTTTGCGCACCCAAAAAAGCTCAAACAGATCGAACGAGCAAAATATGAGCCCTCTCTTGAGCGCCTAAAAAGCGCTCTAAAGAAATCTATTCGATTAGCTGCTAACTCACATCCTTCTGCTCTATATATTCCATATCTATAGTCCTCCAAGTCCAGTAAATGCTGAAAATTTTCGACGAATATCCAAATTTTAGACTATAGATAATTAATTCACCGGACTGTGCAGTATCATAGTATCTTTTTTTTAATCAAAATTTGCTCAGAGCAAAGCTGCAAAAGACATATCATACTGGAAAAGTCTCACTGAAACTACTAGTGTCCAAAGAGCTACATGTAATGCAGAAATGGACACTAATCCTCATCTTTGTGAAACGTTTATTGACGCGAGTTTCGAAGCCATACAATCAATATGTTAGAAAAGCAGTGGGAAGGCAAGAAATTCCAAGGTTCAGAGGTTCTTAAAAAAACTTTTTGCATTAAACCAATGTAACTCTAAACACTATAGGGGTTACCTGTTAACAGCCCATATGGCATGGTCCATATGTCTATTGATAGTTTGATCCAAAGTGACGGCAATCTGGTATGTGTGGTTTCTTAGCTCTAAAATCTGTTCTTGGAGATCGTGCGTTGAGTCCCAAAGAGTCTGAAAATAAACGTTCATCGAATGCAGTATAATATCCGAAAAAACACACAAGGCCTATTCGGTTATAGACAATCCCTTCGATTATCTGGAAATCGAAGCTACCACTAAATGAAGTTCCCGCAACTGCACTCTAAGCGGAAAACTTACAAACATAACTGAACCGCAGTAATAAAGAACACTGAGCGGTATCTACCCTGGGCAATAGAAAAACTCTCTACTGCTTTTAGGATGTTAATTGGGTTTCTCTTCGAACTAGCCTCAGGCCACAATCGTAAATTTCTTTAGTCGAGTATGCGCCACAGATGGATCGCATCGATAAGTGACACACACTAAAAATAAAAATTAACAAAAACGGTCCTATTGGGCCCAGCCTATACCTCGTTCAATATTTGCAATGTCTCTTCATCAGCCTGTTGTTGAGCTTCAACTGCGTTAATTTCATCCTGTAATTCATTCTGTGTATCATTCAATTCTTTTAACTTCATCGCCGTCATTGCCGTTGCCATCTGTTGGAATGAGATTTTCTATTTGTTAAATACACGTTTAAATAATTTTAATCTATTCGACTTCGTTTGACTCATCTGTTCATTAGTACAGTGAACCTCTCAAAATCTTTTTTCCATGAAAAATTTTACTATTACTGATCGAGCCACATCCCGGGCCCAATCTATAGAGTTTGCGGGATTTTAGACTATGAACCTCCCATGCTGCACCGATAGATAGCCATCACGAAATCATAAAAGTCAGGCATGAGTTCAAAATGGGACTTTTTTTCAATTTTCGTACACTACATCCTCTGTAACCGCGCCATAGGCTTAATCGGTCTGTCGATGCACCACGATATGATACCCGCACAGTACTTTTATGGTATGTTTACGGGTAAAAATAAATAATGAGGAGAAAGTATTTTAATGTCAACTAGCAATAAAGCAATAAATCACAGATTTTGAAAGGAACTTACTAACGATAACAAATTTGGAAAAACGATACTACATACGACAACCAGAAACCGAACCGAACTTAACGGTGAAACCATCAACCACTTCTTTGAAAACTTCCACTAAAAGGCAAACTTTACCTTATTCTTTCGATCCATGTCTCTCACTTCGCCTGAAATTGTTCCGAGTGATTTGGAGACATTACAAAATCCTTCATTCGTGCTATTCTGTAAAGTATTGACTTGTGATGTAATATCTTTCTGGAAGCATTCCAGTTCAGTCAATCTCATGTCGTATTCGGCTGATTTCCTGTTAGATCGAGCAATTCCGTCCGCAGCAGAAACTGCATTTCTGTGAATGTAATAACATTTATGAAGCGATTTTGACTGGTTATTGGTATTGGCAATTCTGAACAATTTGAGTGAATCTTTTTGTAAATTTAATTTTTATATTTCATATCAGTGTAGATTCTTCTACATGATTATTCTGTTTTATTAAAAGTTTTATTTTATCGGGCGTTCGAAAACGCACACTTTTGTCGCGCTAAGTGCTTTTTCACGAAACCTGTCTGTTTGATTCATTTTCGTTTTATGGCAGCTTTTTCTCAGGTGCCTCAGTATCATAGTTAATGGCCTTCAGTCAGGCTAGTATGTACCATGCTTGAAAAATTAAAATCTTTAATTGCGTTATACTCACGCTATCTGCTGTTGTTCTAGTTCATCTAGCCGTCTTGCAAGCATCTCTATTTCAATTTGTTGCCATTTTGTCTGTTATGAATAAACATGTCAATACTAGGAATGTGTAAAACAAATTAAAATGTTTGGAGAAAATAGACTAGAGACTATGACTGGCAACTTTGCTACTGGCAGTGTATCGTTTCCAGTCAAGCAAAATACTACAAATAAGTTCATTCATAAATTCTATTACTTCCTCTACAGATTCAATACATCGAGTAATACGGATTACGATCGCGCGACTTTTTGGCAACGTCACGTGCAGTTCAGAAAACTCAATTTGTTTGTCAAATTTGTCCGCATGTATCGGATCGACTAGGTTGTCATTGAGGTAAAGTTTTTTTTTTGTAAAGTTTCCACTGGTTAATGAAGTATATAGCTACACACACACACACAATATGTATGTGTACTGAAGCCTAATTTGAGTGTATGGTTTTTATTCGAGTATATATAATACAATTTGAAATGATTTCAACATCAAATATCATATATATTTTGCTGGGCCAGTTTAAACGTTGTTGCGGCAAGTTAGCTCCAACTTTGCGTCGTATATACCCTCTTCAAAAGAGAATAAAATATCTTACTTGACTTCAGCGTTTCGTGGAACTTTTGGGTGCGACTTTTTCACGTCACGTTATTGTATTTGCAAGTCTGGCATCCAAAATACTGCCGTGTTCGCTATTCCATCGGGGAATAATTTCAATATTCTTATTCCACAAGAAGTCCTACGGCTGAAAAGTGTCATACACAGCATTTTCCCAATCGGAAAATATTTCATTTACCAAATCAGAATATATTATGCCATGACGCGGTCGATTTGTGTCACATGCTTGCCAAAATAAAATTTTTGTTTAGATTAAGAAAAATAAGTTTATTACAATTACTTTATTTTGTAATGTGTAAACTTCGGATTGTAGATGTATAACGGTTTGATTCAATGAATCAGTAGTATTATACAATTCGTTGATTTCTTCTTGTTGATGGTTGATTGTACCATTCTAAAATATATAGTGAATTTTGGATTCAACATAATGAATTAAAAAAAAACACAAAAAAACATTACAATCTTGAAGATGAAATCCTAAACTAAAACTATCGACGTGAAAAATATATATAGAAATTATTTAGAATAGAAATCCAAAATTTACATTACATCTACTACATTTTTTAGAGCATTTGGTCTATTTGGCAGTGCAAGCATGTGTGATATCAAATGTATACAACGTAAATGTCGCATATATCATGATTGCACTGCACACTGAATCAATTTTGACAAATAGCATTACGAAATTTATATATTCACAGCTTCAGAATACAAGACTAGTCAACTAAAAAACGTTAATCTAATTGCATGTTGAGGGTCGGGTGAATCAGTGTTGGAATTCTATGTAAAAGTGTCTAATTTATTTAGTTTACCGAGTTTATTTTCAAAGTACTTTTAGCTAGTTTCAAGAATATATAACTCACCTAGTTTAACTTTTACTGAGTTTTCTGATTGATATTTTACCTAGTGAGTTTACCTATTTTAAAACTAGTTACCTAGTATGAGAGGCAACGAGGCAAATCATATTTTCATTGTAAAAAATTCTTCCAATATAGACTACATAAAGATATAAACCTTAACTCTGTTAAAATGCCTTAAATGCACCCAAGTGACAATTACCTAGTTTACCTGCTTTTTAATCTTGTTGTTTTCAATGTGAAAATAGGATACCTAGTAACACTTTGTCTAGTTTTGTGGTAATGTCGTATTACTTTACCTTGTTTAGGAAATAACTAGGTTGTCATCATTAGGGTGAATGTGAGAGACATGGGGGCTGGGGAAACGGCTGAAAGCGAGTGCTATAAAGTGAGTGAATTTCAAATTTTTTCATCTATTCGCGACAATTTTATTCCTAATGAATAGCTCTGTATTCTCCCCCTCACAAACATGCAAAATTATAAGAAATGAGCTAAAAAAAAATTCGATGAACGATTACTGTTCCGTCACCCTAATAAATTTAGTTATGAGGCATAGGTCCGTATGTAGTATGGGTCTATATGAGGCATCTTCTGAATTGAACAATATTTTAACTTGAAGTTGAGAAATATTGAAGAATTTATAACAAATTCCCTTTACACAAACTTATTGCAATTATTCGTAGGAAATGACAGTGAAAACAACAAGTTGTATTTATTTTAGTTATATGTTTCAGGTTTACGCATTATGTAATCAAATGCGTAATAATTTTCTGAAGGGGAAAAGGAAAATGCGTAAGTTTCGATGTTAGTGAATGAAATGTTTATATGACGATATTTCGTGGCGTATCGCCCGCTATTATTAAAACAAATATCCACTTCGCTATAAAATGTAAAAAGATGGAGTTTAACTTAATGGATGTTATTAATGTGTTTTAGGAATTTTTTCAACAATCGTACCATCGTTATTTTATTCCCCCCCCTCTAAAATATTGTTATCTCCACGCTTGGTGATTTGATATCGAAGCTTTTTACCAGCCGACGAGTGCGGTCGGTGATCTACCCAAGCATCGAACCACCAACGTTCAGGGAGATGATTTTTCAGTCTCAAGAGTATTATGATAGGTTTGATTTTAGGCGCGTAGTGTAGTGACGTATTCAACGAAATTCATAAACAATGTAAGGCCAATGAAAGGCCTATGTAATTTAAACTACATATAATTAATGCGATGGCTTTATGTATATATCACTGCGTAAAAATTGCAACATGATTTTGAATTTGATTTAAAGGCTCTAATACTACGAGAGGTAAATTTGATGAAACTATGTAACAATCAATTGAAACATACCATTTCTTCAATTTCTTCTGCATGAACATCCTTCCACACATTTAATCTATCAATCGAATGCGTATTATGGTCCACTTGTTCTAAAAAGTATAATAAATGTAATAATTCAATACTCTTAATTGTTAGATTATCAATCAAAATTCTTTCTTGATGTGTTGATGAATATACGCCGCTGAGACGAGGGTCGTCAGTCACCATTTGTGACAAATAGCGACGCAAGTTTAGAATATTTTCTTCTTCAAATCGAATCCATGAGTAAATACTGCCGAATATCATCTTTTGGAATATGATTCCAATTGAAAAAATCTGTTTTCAGCTGGTTTAAAAAACAATACTAGTTTACGAACAAATGCATGGAATCACGACATTAAGAATTTTTTACTCAAGAGTAGCTAACGCGAAAGCGAATTTTATCGAATCACAGAATCATCCGAATCGGGCTCCTATTTGAATTGATTCGAATTTTGTATGCAAAAGAAAGCCTATTTATGTTTAGGTATCGGTCACTGATGGATCGCGTCGATGGGACGCAGTCCATCCGTGATCCATGCTTGACAAAACAAAATTTCTGATGGGAAATCTGTCAAATCAAAAATATATCAAGACTTGCATAAATGAAATATTCTTGAAGTTACCGTCAGTTTCATTAAGATTTCCTTTCAAATATGATATGGAAGCAGTATTGTCGTCAACTTCATCATCTGTGTTGTAATTCATTGGAAAGAAAGGAGCAAGCCACACTGTAAAAAAAATTGATATTGTTTGATAAAAATTTTTGGACTAATTTTAAAGCCATTTTTTGAGTGGAAAGATATGATATATATGAAACATATATGCTCCTGCAGCGGGGCATATGGGTGGAGATATTTTCTACGCTTCGAAGTAGAAGTGGATGGTTTTACCATCGCCCAGAGCAGATGCAACTCACTGGGCTTTACTATAGCATTTGTCTTTTCTAGAATGTTTACACTTGGCTTTAAGTGGTGCAAAATGTAATATAAACGTATAAAATATAGTTAACGTTTTTAAACGCAAAAAATTTTTGATGTCACCATTATATTTTTAATTCTCTTGAAAATATTTCTGCATGGTAGAGAAGGATTTAATGTATTAACAGTGTAAATTCACGCTATCTTTGTAAACAAATCTGGCAATATAGTAGCAGCGGCCACTCAGAGACACGCAGGGTTAGCGTTGCTGAAAAGATTTGATCTTTCCGGTTTGGCCAATCTTATCCAAGTTATTACACCCTGGGCTGAGTGGTGGGCATGGATTGACGAATTACCGGGACTCGAACCCGAGATCTTTAACCTGCGATGCCAAAATGATGACCACCAGGCCATCGCGTTTCTATTCCTATCATTATTCTTATAAGTTCAAGTTATTAGTTATCAGCGACAATATCAGTTCGAAAAAGCAAAAATAGAAAGTACAAATTTCAATCCTGCCAACATGCATATCTGCTGTATTGGTACTTTTTGTGAACAATATATTATGACAGGGAAAATTTTGAACCATAGAAATTTCGACATGTTCAACAAATTTCATTCAAATAACTTTTAATAGAGATATCAATTCATCAATTCTACAAAAAACATTTGTCTGAATTGAATCGGAAATAAGGTAATGTTTTGTCAAGCATGAACCATAGATGGACCGTCTTTCGACGGCATGTTCCATCAGTGACACATGCTTGACATAACATATACCGATAAAAGTTTTCCGACAGAATATGTCTCAACATGACCTGAATGACGCTCCGATTGTTCCGGTAAAAAAGATCGACTGGGTTCAGAAGCAAGTTGTCAATCAGCATATCCCTTTCTTTTGAATAAAAGTTAACTACCCTCAACAAGGGTAGAAGAAGTGGCTAAAGGGCACCAACATTGGAAGAGATGGAGAAGGAAGCGAACATATTGCGAGCTATAGTCCCTTCTTCTCTCATCTTTCAATTCAGGCTAAAATATGTAAATAGAAAAAAGTTGGACTCTGACATGTCAAGACCACGAAGATGTCGTGGTTGGTTATATAATTAAGTCTGTATTTGAAAGCCTGTCGGCTTTTATTTTCATGTATATTGCCAAGCCCTGTAACTTGTAGACTTACTTAATTGCAGAATTGGTTCACCCTTCGGTTTTCGAGTCATAATATATTCATATTTAATGCAATCGAATTAGATTAGACGATCCTATTCAAGCAAACTTGAAGTAGGAAATCCTATTTCCTTTGGTGCTAAACGTGTGTGTACTGTTGTTTTGATCAAAAAAATGTGACTTAGAAGTCGTTCGGTTTATTTCAACATTAATTAGTAATGTCTTTACCTGTTAATAGTATAAGATATGCAATCATTAAGGACGTCGCTACACTTTGTATAAATATCCATGTTTGCATCACTTTCATTTTCTGATCTGCAAAATAAGGTATATTTGAAAAATATATAATAATATAATGTGCTTTTGGGCATGGTGTTAGAATTAAAATTTATTGCTCGTAAGTCTGTTCTTCACACGTTTAGTAGTTCGTAACGATAAATTACTTAATCTTGATATTGAACACACGCTGCGTTACTAAAAATGTGTATTTGTTATTTATATGAAATTGGTAATTCGTTTTAATCAGATTCGAATTCCAAAGTATCCGGCAGTACCCAGCCCTAATTGTTGGCAAGCACTACCAAGAGTGATTTAGTCGAAATGGGTCAAGATACTATCAATTTTTATTTCTTATTATTTTCATATCATCCAACTGTCAATCATGATTGCTTTAATAAATATGGAGACAAAATATGATTTCTTTGAATACATGTACTATGAACAAACGTGACGTAAAAATCCTTGTATGTATTTTTGAATAAATAAATCTAAATCATTTACCTAAGCGTCTTGCCATGGCGTAGAAACTTGCAAACATGATTGGACGTTGATGTAAATGCAAACATGAAAAATCGTTTTTAATTTACTTTATATTTTTCTAAATTTTGCAAGATGAGTATGGATTTAAAACAAATAACGCAAGGTTTTGTATCATTTTACAAAGCGTCTTTTAATAAATAATAATTTTCATGAGTGACAGGTAAAACAATAAACGAATAAAACGTTTCACAATTATATCAAACATACCTGGCGTGGCCATCTTGTCTTGGTGTTTTTAGCTAATACCTTACGAAATTGAGATATTTTTTTTTCGTACAAAACGCACCCTATTCTCAAAATTTTTGTTATTAAGAATATAATCTATATAACTGAGATTATTGATTGAATCGAAGTAAAGAAAATATCAAGTGAAATATTTCATAAGACAATTATCTATTATTATTAAGAAAGTGCATTTCAAATGTTTATAGGTATGGAAAAATTACTACGGTCCAGATATATAAATTTCGAACACGCAAATGCTCTATCAGAAATTTAATTTTGTTAAGTATGAGACACAGGTGAATCGCGTCTCGTCGACGCGATCCATCAGTGACCCATTCTTTGAGAAAATTTTCCTCATTGGATGCACAGCACTCCAACTCTTGAATTCCTCTACAACTTCAATCTGTCTACATTTCGAAATGTAGTTCATGTTGGAAATTCTCCTTTAATATTCGAGGCTATATTCCATATATTCATGAAAGTTCTAAAAGCTGTCTTTTTGTCTTTTAAAAACAAAAACTGGAAGCAAAGAACTTTTCAGTTTTTGATTTATATACCGGGATGAGTCATTTATCCGATACGTGTGATATGATAGGATGTTCGCATTAGGATTATTTGTCAATTTCTTTTGTCCGAACGCTCGGGAAGGTAAAAGAGTAAATGTTTCCGGTTTCAGCCAAAACAATTATGAATCAAAAAATTCGATTATTTAAATTAGTAAAAGTTAAAGAGTGAACGCGGAATAAAAAAATGTTACCGCAAAGTTATCACATAGTTAAAATAAGAGAAAAGTCGGTTTCATAAGCAAAAATGCCACATTTACACCAATGCTCAATGGCATTTTACATCCCGTGGTATTGTTCTCCACCAGTTAAAAATAATGCATAAATTAGATAAATATGTCTTGTTACGCCAGAGCGTATTAGGGATCTTTCGTGCTTTTCATATTATACATGGAACATAGATATTACAGGAAAAAGCCAAAGAAGTGACAATGCAAAACCAAATGTGTACGATAGTTACCGCAAACTGTGTATAAAAAGAAATCCAATATCGAATTCGCCATATCAAATTTTTTGCATTCTGAATATCGCAATTCAGTGTCGCACGTATTTAATTCCAATGCAATTTAGGTCAGCAGTGTTATGAAATGACATAACTTATTCATATCCCGAATCATGATAGATTTTCTTAAAAATTATGTTGCCTTTTTAAATGAATGACAGAGTTTGAAGCTCGGTGTGCTCAAAATCAATACAAACTTTGAACCGTTTTATACAAAATAGGTTCCAACGGTCAACTTGGTAGACGAAATTTATTGCCCTCACCACAGGACTTGGTGAAACATTCAACACTACAACACGCAAGGTTGCCGATGTGGACGAGGGATAAAATTAAAGGCACTGCATGACAACAATTTGTTTATAAACATGACTGTCTGCGTGCATGACGAGTTGATGATGACTGGGCGTGAATTTCACCGACCGATGAATCCGTCATATCGTTTAAAAGACACACATGTGTTTATTTATGCGAATGTAAAAATATGCTATATGTTGTTGACTGAGGCGCTATACATCCGTTGCTAATGCGGTGAGACTACACAACATGCTTGCGAGAAGTGCGAGTGTTTTACACAATGCAACGCAAGGGTAGTGTAATAAGCACGCAACCAACGTAAACGTGTGATGGGAGCTTCACAAGGAAATGTATTTGAATGGTCGTACCTGGGAAAAGTGCAAAAGCGCCCCAGTCGCTCCGTATTAAGTTCAAGCTTGTGTTTTACTTTTACTTCAATTTAATAATGTTCACAAGGTTTGTCGCCAATAGAGACTACCGATCGCCAAAAAATAATATCCGACATCACTTCCACCGATAGTAAGGTATGTGGAAATATTGTGCTATGTGCAGGCATTTTGAATTAAAAATACATGCTTTTGGAGCGATTGTCATATCTTATAGTCCTTATATTGGGTACAAAATATATCTCGGATATTGGGTGAATTCCACCAAGCGATACCTATAATTTGTATTATATGCACAGCCTATGATCATTGGTGTCATTCCATTGATTATGGCATATGCATATGATACAAACAAAAATCAAAGTTTGACAGTTCTTCACAAATATTGTGAGAAATATTGAGATATATTGTTATTATATTCTCACAAAATACAGCAGATGAATCCATTTTAACAAGATTCACAACGAAAACTGCTTTCGGTAAAATTAAAATATACAAGGTCACTACTTACAAATATGCTTCGTTTCTTTCCGTCTTTCGATGCCAAGAAAATCTACGCGGCCATGTAGATTTCCAAGGGAGTTCATCGACATCCTTTCATCATCCATATTCGATCTTCCTTGCGTCTGATTCTTTCCCATAACTTGATTGCAGCTGCGACTTTGTTTTAGGGGAGGAATTTACTGATATTGTGATCGTTCGGTGACTTTTCCGTTTTTAAGTGCGTAAAAAAATACGGTCTTCAAACATTATTTAATGCGATACTCGTTGTTAATTGCCTACAATATCGAGGTAAACACTTTACTCCATGATAAACACGCTATTTAAAGTACAGATTTGTCTACAGTTTGTATCTCATAATAATGGCCGAAGAGTACTCGAGTATTGAAAATAACTAAATCTAGGGAATTACCGACACCATTATTTTAACCGATTTCTCCATTATAAAATGGAAAACAATTAACATAATGTTCCTCAATAAGTAAAATATCTAAAACCCCAATGTATTTCAATTGGTTGTATAAATATTGGATTTTGGACTACAAAGTTTCGCGATTGTCGAATTAGTCTCCCCTATGATGCTATGCTTGACATTTTCAACGACCTTGATTTTCTTTCAAATCTTGATTTAACCTTTCAATTTAATATAAACAATGATGCATGTCACGGAATTCTCTCACCGTCCTTCTATAGATATCTGTCATAGATATATTCTTTTAGCTACTCTTGCCATCGCTATTGATCTTACTAAATTACTCCGGACCACATGTTACTCTTGTAATGAAACCATACCATTGTCTCTGATATTCAGTTTACTTCAATATCAACTTTCTAGCATGCCTTTCATAAAATAAAAATATGCAGACTATCAATTTATCTTCCTCTTTCCGACGTTTGGAATTTTATGGTGAATTTTTCGATACCTCGTCCATTTCCAATATTTTGAATTCCCGGAAGTCGTACTTGGTCGATACAATTGAGCATTTCTGAGTAAGATTGTCAGTGAAGTTTGACGTCACATAATAACGACGCATGTCTTTTATATCACAGCATTCATAGCTATTTAATAAAAGAATATTTATGAGGTAGAGAGAATGGGTATACACGAGCTACCTGATTTGCCCCACCACTGGGCCAAACTTGGGTAAACACCCTTCTCGACGGAGAAAATATAGAAAGGCCTCACGCGTGCTTTGAAACGTAAGAAATCCAATTTTTTATTTCTTAGCCATTCAACAGTTCTTTCCATTACTTATTAGGCTATTTTCAGCGCCATGAACTCCGATATTCGTTGAAAATGCTAATTTTTGCCAATTTATTGCTCAATGAAGTACGTGTCACAAATGTCTCGCACATAGATTGAGTGGTTGATAAATAAAATTTTGATTTCCTAGCCGTCGTAATTGCAACAACGTATTAAACTGAACATAATTACTGAGCATCAAGAGAACTTTGAAAAGATACCAAATTCAACTCTTTTCATTTTAAAATCATAGCATTTTTTTAAATTTTCATGCACTTTCTAATTCTGTCGGTTTCCCAGCTGCTCTACCAACATAAAATATTAGATCACCGATACTGCTTTTTTTCTGCTGGTAAATATATTTTTCAAATGAGTCAATGCTGACTAAAATTTCCCTTCCCCTCCCGATACTTAACACATATACCAACGAAAAGTGCTCAAAACACAACTTTTAAGGTAAAACTGCCCTGGTTTAGATTCGCGCTATAATATTGACAAAGCGAGTGTCATTTTAATAATCTTGTCGATGTCATACTGAATTAAAAGAAGCGCTTGTGCTCAGATTTGAGGATATGAAAGAATATAACTTATTTTCAAAAAAGTTGAACCCAGCGGAAGTCAACGTTGTGTTTTCTCCTAATTTCAATTATCTGTGAAAATATTCGGTATATTTATTTTTACGCATAAAAAATATTCTGAAAGTCGCTTGGAAATAAATGCAAACTTCAAACACCTATTTATTTTGTTCTGGCTTATGGCAAAAATTTGCTCATTCTTTCAACTCCATAACAATCTAATTAATTGGTTTTTGTACATGTGACACATGTTGTAGATCATCAGCTGTGTCAGCTATTCTTATTACCAGCGATACATCCCTATAGAGACGACAACAACACTATGACACAACACTCTTAACACTAATTGTTTACAGTTTCTCAGCAGAAGTTCAATATTTAGCACTGCCTCATTTAGAAATTGAAAGAAATGTACATACATTAAGAAGAAACTGGATAACAAAAGAAATACATAACGGGTGCGTGATCACTAAACCACGGTGTTCATCAATAAAAACTAAAAAAAAATAGAAAAAATGATTTTAAATTGGAAAACTGACTGAATACCGCAATGATATTTATGCTCATACGAACAAAAATTGGACTTGAAAAAAGGGTACCAAATACCTAATAACGAGAATTCCAAAAAGGTAGGAAAAGTTCAACAACACCAACGATGTCGCGATTACACGAAAAAATTTTCTTCATTGCGTCGTTGAAAAATATAATCAAAAACACGTTTTGCTAAGCATGGGTCACCGATGGTGAAAGGAGCGAACCATAAAAACTGTGAGACAGTGCCGCTTGTCGCAAGAATACGGGAGTGCAATAACATTAATGATTGCAGACAATTACTCAGTCTTGGTGACTTTCAGTTGCTTTTGCTTCCCCGGTTTGTCGATTAACTCCACTACGAACCCCATTTCGTCAGCAACACTTGCTGCACTGCACACTTCATGTTGGGTAAATGCAGAAATAGGAATTCCTAGTTGGTTAATTGCGTTGTTCTTCTTGAACGACTCCAGGCGACCTTTGATAATACCTTGAAAAGCAGACGTTGCAGCATCTTGTGTAGATGAAGATTTATTTTTCGGTGATGGCGTACTAGGCCTTTCCAGAATAGACGTAGAACTATTGAACATTTTCTGGCACATTCCAACCTCTGCTTTATGAAAACGCTCTTCCGTTTTATCAATAAGTTTTAGTTCTTTTATTACGTCAGCAGAACTCGGTGCAAATTTACGAGCACGCAGCATGTATTTCCTAGCCTCCTTAAAATTACCGATATGACGTAATGATTTTCCGGCGATATACAATGCTTTTGAGTGATCCGGGTTGTATTCCAGAACACGTCTGCCTGCAGCAAGCGCCTTTCCAAAATTACCGAGTCGAAGCGAGCAGAGCGCCATATTTTGATATGACTTACTGACTACTTTGACCATCTCTGCTTCTTCATTTTCATCTTTAAGTCGTACGGATTCCATTGCGTTAATACATCTCATAAATTTATGTTGAGCTTTAAAATACTGTCTTTGATGGAAAAGGTCATTTCCTTCGTTTTTCTCTGCCTTCGCAACTTCGAGCATTTTGGCAAAAGATAAGTCCTTCCTGTCATAGTCGTCACCATCACACTCGTCAAGAATGGACGATTCAGTAAATCCTAGTAATTCAACTTCGAAAAGGATTGTAGCGTTGGATGGAATGCGTGGAGGGCATCCCATGGCACCATAGGCATACTCCGGTGTAATTAAAAATCGAGACTTTTCTCTTTTCCGCATAGACGCAATCCCCAAATCCAGGCCAGGTATAACTTGGCCTTTTCCCAAGGTGATTTTCAACTCTTTTCCCTGGAGATAGCTAGAATCATATGGCTCGCCCATGTCTTCTAAAAATGCATGATAGTGTGCTCGGATCCGGGCATCTGCGGGAACAATGCCCCCAACCCCCTCACTTAACAGAACTTTTTTCACGCCGCCATCTTCCGTTACGTTTTTCATTTTGGCTTTAAGTCTGTCAAAAGTTGACAACGAGTCGTCGTCATCTGAGGCATTTAACAACTCATCCAAGATGTATGAACATTTCGACATATCTGGCGAATCGAAATACTTGTTTTCTCGCAGTATGATATCGTCGACACTGTCAGTTATTTCATCTGTACAAAACTCGAGCACCGCTCCCTCGTCGTTCGCTTTCTTGAGATCGCTCATGTAAACGCCGTGTTCCATGGGTTTTGTGGGTCCAAAAATTCCATATCTTGGTAAAAAAGGATCATCCGTAGAGTCAATAACGGAGTTTTCTTTTTTGGAAGCCATTACTACCCTCAATTGCGAAAACAAAACAATGTCCGAAGCTGCAGAGAGGACGAGGCAATCGAATAAAACGTGAAACGTATCAGCCTTTTCGGCAAAGCGTGTTTTTGCATTCGGGGATTTCCCTACTACGCCAACTAGCGCCTCCAATACTTTATGTTCGCAAAACTCACTCCAAAGGCGGCGCAAAAAGATATAAGACAATGTATATGTGTGGATATTTGGAAGTAAAATTCAAGATTTTGTTAATGTCTCCGTTAAGCTTGCTCTGCAACAACAATATTCCAACGTGATGGGTGTTGGTTATGTCATAATGAGTTTATACGATGATAAGGAAGCCTTGCTCGGTTTTGGTCTGCAAAGTACAATCTGTGTGTAATGCCTAGCGTTAACAGGTTTGGAGTTAACTGCGGTATTTGCAAGCTCTTTCTGCTGAGTGTTTGCAATTCCACAAATTGATTTCGTTATGCGGAAAACGAAGTCTTCTAAGCGACGAGGAAAAGTTAAATATCAGGCAATGCACAGAAATTGTGAAAATGATGGAAGGCAGGCAGCTCCGAATAGGCCTACGCCCAACGTCACGTCAACGAGACAAGAAAGTCACACAAGAAAAAAGATCAATAGTGCTCTGCAACCGATGGATATAATATACGCTTGGATGTTGTTCATGGTTATGTATCCTCAGCTCATTTCCTCGAATGATGAAAATAAGCCGAATAATGAAGACGTTACATTGTGGATGAAAATATTCTTCTCTGTTGGTGTGACAGGTAACTTAACTTTAGAAGGTTACGGTTTCATGAAATTATTTGCATGAAAATGTGCTGGTTTTATGCAGTGCCTAACTCTGCATATCAGCGGTCGCTCGTCGACAGCTAAAGTGATTCTCTATAAAATGGGTCTAGTCTACCTCATGGGCTCCAAAATTACATAGTAAATTGGCAAAATTAATTTTTGTATGTTTACTCTCGACAATTTTTCCCTGAAATTTTAAACCTGAGCAAAAAATTACCGGTATTTGACTTTCTTTCTCTGACCGGTTCTTATCGTATAGTATTGCGAAATATCTTGAAGTTCGCTGGGCAGAGTGTTTTTAAAAATAACATTTCAGCAGCTTAACACTTATAAATATTGGAGATAATTACTACGCATCGGAAGCGCGAGAAAATTGCAATTCCACGATCTCTTTACCTGGCGGTGGAGGGGGCACCATGTCCGTGAATGCACTGGGGCTGGGGTTAGTCCTTTATTATCTGATACCAATACAAAGTGCATAATAAGATAATTCGTGGATCTATTTGACAACCACAGTCTCTGAGAATCGCAGTTAATGAAGACGTTGCTGGTCTGGGGTCTATATGAGGATGAGAATCCTTGTATCTATGATAAGTTATTGAATCTAAACTCGAAAATATAAGAAGATTTTTACTACGAAGTATGGCGAAAAACTTTTCAACTGAACTACTATAGTAGAGTGTGGTGAGTGGTATCTGCTGTGGGCGCTAATAAATCATCCACTACTTGTAGCACGACATAACGCTTGCTTGCCGTTGCATTTGATCTGCTTTTTGCAGTATACTGTGTTGAAATTTTACGAATGAGACAGTATGAGGTGATGTGCACCACCGCTATACTTGTCCATGATTGCATTCTCAATTCTTATTCCGACGAATTTTACTGGTCTACACGTTTAGCTATAAAATGTCATCCTTTTGCCATAGAAACACCACATTCCGTGTCAGAGGTTTTTTCAGAAATACAGCCATTTAAGGGATTCTAAGTCAACATACTGTTATCGTAGATAAATTGATTGGGGATAGGTCAAATTTTTTCATTTTTTTTTCCTAAATCGCTCTAAGTATGGCTGGAATCAGCGCCTACCCAACTAACGACCGCTTACGTGGAAAAGAACAAGTACAGAATGTAATACCAGCAAATGATTTTTAAGGGCTGAGTGGAAAATATTCTCAAGAGCGTTGAACCGCTATATTAAAGTGCAATGAGTGATTTCTCCCCTGAAGATGGTAACACTATCTACCACTTCTTACTGAGATCAAACTTGATCGAAAATGCACGTGAATGGTAGAATCTGCTTGGATTTATTAAATCTCCCTTCAAGCATGTCCGGAAACAGCGCCCGAAAAAACCAAGGACCATTTTTATGACAAATAGCTATTACAAAATGTAGCGACAATTACAGTATAAAACATTCCAAACTGGATGACATTGTGCAGTCAATGTGATCGTCATTAGGTGATGGTTATTTCATCTTCCACTTTTTCGTTTGCTTTTAGTTTTGAATTGAAGCACATATGGCGAAAAAAATGAAAAATAGCGACGACATGCAGGAAATATGTGAGGGCAAGCGTAAACGCGACTATATGGCTCAATTTGATTGGCAATCTAATAATATATTGCTTGACAGGTATAGCTGCACTGTTTGTCAATTGGGTACTGAAGGGATTCGTGAACAAGATCATTATATTTGCAGTGGGAGTTTTTCTCTTGTTCGCATTTGTATGGTTGGTTGCTGGATTACTTGAATATGCTGAGTTTGAAGACCAGAAAGGTGTACATAACCCAGATGATTGCCATGTACCAGGATATGTAACTATTCCACGGAACTGCGTCATTTTATGTGCAAGTTTTATTGTTGTTTTGTTTTTGTCTAGTTCCTATTACTGAAAATGATACGATTTACACTATTTTGTACAACAGATGGATTAATTACTCTTTACATCGAATATTAAAGCAGAAGTAGTTGGTTGCTACTGTCAGATCAAATCACATCATCTCCAGTCGAACATTTCCATATTGGCGTAGTTTTTCAAATCAGATGTTAAGTCAAAACGTGTCGAACATTTTTTTTACTCAATCCAGTCACAAATATTTTGTACACACGTGTTTTGTTAAGCTCGAGCCGCTGCTTGCGCCAAGGCGCAGTGCATTTGTGTGTGCCTCATGACAGACAAAAATTAAACTTTTGCTTGGAAACATTCGTCGAGTTAAGAAATGAGTAATCGAATCACTTAAACCGGGCGTGTATTCGACTCGATCTTGCATCTGAAAGTAGAATGAATATATATATATAATTATTTCTAACCCAGATTCTAGAATCGAGGAAATCATCTTCCTATAATTTCTTATAAATTGGTTGGTAGGTATAGGTATGAAAACTTCCTGATATTATCAGCATTCTAGACTCACTACAGCTTGCTTTCAGTGGAGTATTCAGAATCGTGGAAAAGAGCGAAAATTTGAAGCGCGTGATCAATTGATGACGTCATGATGGGTTACCAGTCGAAATTGCTGAAAAGCAACATTTTTATTTGTATATCACGATGAAAATTACCCCGCCTAAACGCGAATTTTTTGAAATAATGTAAAAAAATCGCGTGCTGATACCAGTTAACATGTAACTTTCTAATGAAATCAAAAGGTCTCGACTGGCTTGGGCCGAACCCTTATTGTACAAGTTTCTGTGTTACGTAACTGTATTTCGGAGATTTTCACTAACACCATGGTCATTTATTAAAGCTTCCCATTGAATTTGGAAATTTAACCACCTGCTATCTGTGACGGCCTTTGACAATTTGAATAGTGTCACTCGGGAATGGAACACCGTTTTCCAATCACAAACGATATGCCAAACATGTCTTGCCAAGTACATAACAGTGATGACCGCGTATCCCAGAGCAAAAATTCAAACCGGGAAATCGACGTGAAAACAACCTAGCACCAAACATGTTTTGTAAGTTCGATTATCAACCAGGCCTCACCTCAATAAATAAACGAGCAATCCTTCCTTGCCAAAATACAAGCGGATTCACTGCCATAAATAATGAAAATATAGCCAGTTAATTATATCTGAATAAAAAAAATTCACGTCGGAGCGTGACCCATTGGTCATTCAGGGTCTGCATAATTCTTCTAACAAATATGTCAACAATTTCTACTTGTATAATTTATTCTCACATAATAATGGAAGTAATAAAGCAATAGCGCTTGAAATGCGATTTCACGTAGTATAACACAATACAATTCTCTGCAGTGTTTCCCAAGGCAAAACTGTTTATTCCAAAACTTGTATGATTAGTTGAGTGCCGACCAGATAAAAATCGATAAGGCTATAAATTAGGAATCCAATATCCAAAATACACATTTTTTAGCATATTTCTGGCTGTCACATTAAAACAAAGATTACATACATGTTTCATGTAGTACCTGATTTTGTTGCACAACAGGGTTCCCAGTCAGAAATATTTTGTAAAAAAAACACGTTCAGTTAAGTATGGGACGCTAAGAGTCGTGGTCCATGATGAAAGACTTCGATAAATTGTATCATAATTTCTAAACACATTTGGTTAATAACTTAGAAAACATCTCTTGTTCAGACTGTAACAAGCATTTAAGTAGTTATACTCAAATATTAACTAGATATCGGTTGCATGTTTTTTGAAATTATGTTTTTCACAAACAAAGATGATAAGATAAAAAGACAAACAAAGATAAGTTTAAACTACAGTATATTCAAAATTATAATTTTGTTTATCAAATTAAGCTTGGAAATTTCAGGTACTCAAAATTAGTGCCTATTTAAGGTAATTTTCCTTTATGCAGCAAAATCATGATACATAACAAGTTCCAAACTGTAAAATATCATGGCTTTTCTGCAAAGCATTTTTTACAACAATTGATAAACGACATTAATTTTAGGCAGATATTAACTTCCCAAGTCATGATGAAGAAATGCTAAAGACATAGATAGACAGGCATACGAATGTAATGTATATACTCAATTCTTTAAAGTTGAAGTTAATATCATGGAATTTTTCGAATTGAATTTGGCTCAATAATTGTGGCAAAAATATGCAAAATCAAAACCGCTTTTTGAAAAAAAGTGAAATATGCTTTCCTTTTCTGATACTGATAAGACACAAGGTAGTTTTTCTACTTCCTGGCATGGGAAATAAGCTTTTCAGTTTACGAGACTGTTGGGAAAAATTAAAAAAAAAGGATATGAAAGAATATAAAACTCGTTTTTGGCTATGACAGCTGCAATTTTTTCTCTAATTTTATATGAAACTTGACAAAGCTGAACATTATATTCTGCTTCCAATACCATATCAAAGAGAATGAACCAATCCTGAGCAAACTTCCAAGTGAAGATTGACAAATTTGTTGAAATCGGTTATGTAGAAGAAAGTCTGATCTAATTTGTTTCCAGCATGAGAATTTTAGCCAGGTTTTCAATCAAATATCATAGCAAAAAACATTAGCTAATATTATGAGTTGAACATAGTAGTTTCGCTCTTTTTTTATTCTGAATATCACATTTACTGCCATAAGTCAGAAACATAGAAAGCTAGTACTGAACTAAAGATATATATTACTTTTATAAGATCCTTCCATCTTTTAAAGTTACAAAAGCACATTGTATATACAAATTTGGTTGAGACAGACTATCTAATAAGCAAAATTCAATGACTTTCAAAACTTTCAAAGAAATATAGAGCCGAGCATTTTTGAATGGACAAGAAATCGCTTAAAAGTGGATTTTATGGAGTATGAAGACATGATGGCCAGCACGGCACATCAGTGAATCTTCTCCAAAACATAGAATATTATTCTCATTATTAATTCATTTTTGGGCAATGTGAACTGAATCCAATGCGATCATGCATCGATACATAAAAAAAGAAGATTCGAAGAATCCGCCCAGCCATAATGAAACATATAAAGTGCAAACCATGCATGCACGTTTTTTTAAAGAAATAATGTGCTGTTACCATACGGTATTAGTAATAGTAGTAACTACCATAATAGAGGAAAGAAGCCATTTGAACACAATAAAATGTCATAATGTAAAAAGCACACAAAATAAAAACGACAAAAGAAAATCATTCGAAATAATCAGCATTCCTTCCAACTTTCCTCAACAATTAAAGAAACCTTTTTCTCATATTCTCGGCGATTTTCTTGATACAATTGTGCAGCTTGATTGTTCGCCGGGCTGTTTGGATTTGGTTCGTCCAAAAGTGATTGTATTGATGTTAAAATAGAAGAAACGTCATATGTCGGGCTCCAGCGATTTTGTAAAATGTCCAAGCATATACCGCCATCAGCGTAAACATTAGGATGAAACATTTTTGAAGCGAATTTCACCGAAGGGGGTTTATTAGGATATTCCTCCGTAAATTGTATAGTCAATCGAAAAGTTCCATCTTCAAAAGGTGTGTCAACTGGGCCAAATATTAATGCATTCCATAACATTATATTGTTATCAGTGGGGGCTCCGCTGACCCCAGTTGGAGGATCTTCTTGTAATTTTTTGAAATCTCGCATCAATCTTCTCCTAGCTGGTGTCGACATGACTGTGCTTTTTTCTTGTAGTTTTTCTTCTTTTCAATATTTTGGTATGACAAACCCTACTTTAATCTATATTATCTGAAAAAAAAAACATGTTAAGTGAAACATTTCAAATATGAATTAAGTTAAGTAGCCAATTCATTCCTCCCCAATCAGAAAGTATAATACATTTTGTAAGAAGTATGAGCCAATAATGAAGCGATACCAAGCCGCGATTCGTCAGATGTTTGTTCTTTTAAAAATAAAATATTGAACCTGAAAATATTTCAAAAATTAATAAGCTGTAATAGGTTTGACAAAAACTTTGGATCAAAACAGTTCTCAAAGCATTGATATAAGCATGGGAACCATCTGAACGAATTTGAATCTTGAATCTAATCTCACTATTACATAATTTTTAGGTACATTAAAAATAAGGTCAACAGGCAGTAATAATAATTAAACAGACATTATTATTAATAAAAGTTTATGTTTAATTTTATTCAGAATATATAAAGACAAACATGTGCAACACGAAGACATTAATTTAATGATATAATCAATTGATGGGAATGGACTATATTTGAAATAAAAATATTTTCTAATATATTAAATGTTAAGGATTTTATTTTTTGAATATTTTATAGTACTGAAATTGTACAAATGGCTAGAAATGAGTGTTGATTGTTTTCAACAAGAATGTGAGTGCGGAATTGGTAAACTTTGGCTGAGATGCATACCAACATTTGTAATTTTAATTTACTTGCGAGCAAAGAGAAAAAAAATGAAGACATTTAAGCCCAAGACAAAAAAAAAGTTGTCAAATAAACCTTTGTTAAGCATGTGCCACTGATGGATCGTGTCGAGAGAGGTCCATTTATGGCGCATGCTTGACAAAATAAAATTTTATGATTAGCATTCTGAATGAGATTCACCATAATATGGATAGAGAAGTGAAATGTCCTAGATCTAATACGGTTGGAAAGCATTTGCTAATAAGAAAATAGCGCTAGGCTTGGATTCATCAACTCCTGATATAACTACAGTAATCTGTGATGCAAACTATTTGGCCCCCATGCTTATCATGAGAAAAAGTTGTGATTCAGGTAAAATCTTACAATATACCGTTTGTCACTTACCATGCGTCTAGAGAAATTCAAATCAAAAAAATACTATAAAACAGGTTCAATTTCAGATAAGAATATTTGTTTATGCTAATATGCAAAAACAAGGTTTTGTTGGTAAGGTACATCTCACCAACACTAGAAAACTAACAAACAAAAGTATATAATCGTAGTTCTTACATAAGTGATATATAAAAGTGAATGAATATGCAAGTAAATCAATAGAAAAGATATAGATGAATGATATAAGACGTTGTTACCTAGTTAACAGGCAAAAAGAATAAAAGATTACGAAATTCACAGTTTATATCAACATTTACTAGAGAAAAGTTTTATGATAATGCAGAAAAAATGACGTTGAAAGGACTGGCATTGATAGACAGAATATTGGGATTTTTCTTCTCAGAGTCTGACAGTGATGAAATAAAAGATTATTTTAATCATTTTGAAGCCCTTTGATTCATCTCTAGAGGGCTTCAAAATGTTTAAATCTTAAGAAATTATTATATTTTGCCCATTGTGCTTAAAAATAACGCCAATTATGGTATTTAAATTTTACAATATCATAAACATTTTTATGGTTTGCCTGCGATAAGAACCAAATAGACAACAACAAAAAAACATAATTACTTTGCCATAAACTCATAACTTTAGATACAAACAATTTACACATCAAGGATATTACTAATTTTAACATTTACTGTAACATAGATTTTATTTTGCCAAGTATAAGCCGCTGTTGGACCATCCCTAAGCGGCACAATTCATCAGTGACGCATACTTAATAAAACATTTCATTAAAATCTATTCTGATTGGGTGCCAGCCAATCATTTGATAATTTGACAGTTGCTTGTACATATTATTACAGATAACTAAGCAAACTGAAAAGAAATTGTTAAATTAAATTTATCCAATTCTGTTAATTAAACAAAACAAACAAGCGAAGCATACTGGTATGTAATGTTAGCCTACATCAGGCTGACTAAAGCCTCATTTTCGGTATAAAACATAATAATAACAGCCAATATTTGGAACTATTAAACAATGAGTAAGAAATAACATAATAAAATGCGCACAACTCTGATTATAGCATTTTTGGAACAGCGACAGAAAAGATATTGGACAATTTACAAAAAATTTGGTGCTGGTTAGTCTCATACAAACCCAATATTTCATTCAATGACTAGGTACAAAGTATACTCTCAATCTTCACCAACAACGACAAATTCTTCCCCTGCCCATCAATTCAAAATATACCAAGTCCTAGTGCCTTGCATGAAAATATACAGATTTGATTCATAAGTGCAGTATGTATAAATAAATGAAGCAATGCAAAAACTGAAGTAAAAAATGGACCATACAATCAAAAATCCTCTTTTAACAGCTTGGTTTGTACTTTCTGCTCAGTCTTGCAAGACCCAATCTATTTAATTAATTTTGCGTCGGAAGAATAATTTGATCTAAAAAATATGTGTTATTATGTCTCTTCTAATGGCACACAATCGGCGAAACAATGACATGATAAAAGTGGACTTCACGAATCACACTCTTTCCAACTTTCTTCCACAACAGCTGAAACTTTTTTTGCATAATCTAGTCTACTGTCTTTGTATAGAAGGGCAGCTTGATAGTTCGCGGGACTGCTCGGGTTAGGTTCATCAAGAAGTGATTGTATTGATGTTAAAATAGACGAAACATTGTAAGTTGGACTCCACTTATTTTCTAAAATATCAATACAAATCCTACCATCCGTATATACATTTGGATGAAACATTTTCGATACAAATTTCACCGATGGTGGTTTATTAGGATAATCCTCTGTAAAATTCATGCTTAGTCTAAATATTCCGTGTTCGAAAGGTGTATCAGCAGGTCCAAATATTACAACATCCCATTTCATGAGATTATTTTCAACAGGAGCACCACTTATACCAGAAGGAGGATCTTCAAGCATTTTTTTGAAATCTCGCATCAATCTTTTTCTTGCTGTGGTTGTCATAGTTAGATTTATGCTAAAATATATTTATCAGAAATATATATACAGAACATCTCTATATTTAACAAAAATTATTATATTGAATGTATTTCATTGCGACCAACCACAAAAATCACATTTGTATATTTTGTATTCAACTTAATTAGAGCATATGGCTGGGAAATCCAAAATAAAAAACAGTCTTAATAGAGTCAGATAAGCTAACATGCTATATTCACACCCAATCTTCATTAACATTAGATTTAGCACTTCATAAAATAGATTAAAACGTCAGTGGTATATTACACAAAAGACTGTCTAACTCATCAGCAGTCACATAATCAATCATCATCCATCGACTCATCATAATTAGAAACGGGTTTTCTAAATTCACACCCTGCCGAACATAGGTCACAGCCAGGTTAGTTGAAAAGTGTAGACAAAATTTGAGATGCTTCAAAAATATTTTTACAATAATTGGACTAATTGAATTTCTATCAGCCCAATTAGTCATTTATTTCTCCCATGCGGTTGATGGTCTCATATTGTTCGTCAGGTAATCTTTAACCCATAGTTTGAATTTCTGATTTGGAAGAGACAAGGGTATGTGCAACATAAGATTTCAAATGCAATGGTTTCGATGAAATGTTCACAGTTGATGCAGAATCTCAACCCTCAATACTGCCAATATAATTTTGACGTTTCAGAACTCTCTCTTATTTTTAAACTAAAGAGCGTGGTGTTTATACCTATTGTATTTAATGAGTTTTGGTTCTTAAAATCCGTTTTTCAAAAAATTTCTGTGCCTCGGGCTCGATTTTTAGTCTATTTTATGGTAAAATACAATAAATATGCTATTGATTATTATTTTTTGCTGTAGTGCCTATAATGACAGCATAATTGAACTACAAAAAATTTACAATTTCCCCACACTCCCTTTTTATGGTTCAATCAATATTGTCATCGAATCAGTCTCAAAAAGTCACTATTCATAACTTTCAGTGTAGCAGTATGCTCAAAATCCCGTAAATTTTGTACCTGTGGTTAGAAGTTAAATTCGTAGAAATATGAGGATTCCATCCTTAATAGCCTAGGCACTTTAAATACGCTCGTCAAAGGATATGCTTTTATATCATCCTATGAATCAAATGGACCAGTCGCTGTTAGTAGAATTTTATACTCTGTTTAGACTTCCTTTACAAACGAGGTCTAAGCAAAGGGTGCTAGTTAGGTCTGAGCTCAAAAACAAAGCGTTTGCAGGTTTGCAATCTGATTCAAACCAGAGAACTGGGAAAGTTGGAATGGCTGTATATCCAATGGGATAAAACAAAATCAATCTCCACCAGGAAAAGGGATTTTTGTTCAAATTGTGAAAGGACAGGATTTCAAGTGCCTATTACCGAATCAAGGACTATTGCAGTATCGCGTTTACTTCAAGCCACAGATGACAAAATTTATGGGACGTTGAGCAGTGTAACTATTTGCGCGAATTTTCATTTGATCCCTCTCAACTATTACTAATACCGTATGGCAATAGTTTCCAGCAACATCCGGCAAGCAGCATAGGTTGGCTATTTATCCAGGGTTTGAATTGACCAATAGATTTTAGCAAAGTTTTATATTGGTACAAATTGACCGCCATCCATGGTTCGCAACATGCAGTATGGTTACGAGTGGCCAATTAACTCAGTCGGTAAAGCATTGCACATACGTTTCGAACTATTCTCTCTACTGCCCAGAGTTCGAATCACATTAGGGATGACCATAAGGGAGAGGTCTGATTGACGCTTCGCCAGTGCACCAGTTTCTCCACCAACCATGTCCATGCACAGGAAAAATGACTAAAATGTTAAGGCAAAACCTTCACCCTGATCCGGAACTAGTGTCTGTACGAGAGGTCATGGTTCACCATACAGCATATGATTAAGCCGTATTCTAGGCTTTCCTCTCCCTCGGGATGAAATTGAAATCTTATCCTAGCGGTAAGGATAGATAGGATAGGATATCATTTTCCTCCTGCGGGAAAGGTAAGTCGAGAATACAGTTTAACCCTACTGCACATGGCGAACCACGACCTCTCGTGCAGAATACCGGTTCTGAATCGCGGTGAAGGTTTTTTCGATTATCGGATTTCTCATTTTTCCTATGCATGAACCTGGTTGGTGGAGGAAGGGGCAAGTGGTGCTTACGTGAACCACTGTGCATCCAGCACCTCAAACCTCAGAGATGCGTAGCTCGAAGTGTATGCCCAACGCTTTACCGAATGAGCTAACCAAGCACACAAGCCGGGCAATCTTTCACTCCGCACTACCCTATACAGATTTCCACTCCCGGCAGGATGAATGTTATGAAATCCTATCTTACGACGCACCACACTGCCTACTGTCTTTTTTTCTTTTTGTTGCCAATCAAATTATTAATTCCAAATCGTGGCCCCAAGCTGTATGACGTTGGTTATCATTGTTTTCTTGACAACAAGTTTGTCAATTTTGCCCAACTTTAACTCTCTACTGTCTTATCCACGCCGAACGAACACTGAACAGTATGGAGAAAACGAACGGATTTCATGGCCAAATAAAATCCAATCCACCCTGCGCATTCTGCATTGCAGACTGACAGATCCCGATCCCCCCAGATACAGTCCGTTAGAAGCAGAACAACAGGTACTTTAACGACGTTGCCAGATATTAGGAATTATTCTTTCAATGTTATATTTTATCAAATCTGATATAAGAATTTTTTTATTGAAATTCGATCAGGCCACAGGAGAAGAATCAAACTTGAAAAATGTCTGAAGCAACTAAAGTGCAAAGAGCTGCATGAAATGCAGGAATATAAACTAAGGAACTCCTATCCCTGATAGATGTCTATTAACGCGAGTTAATAGCCTTGTAGATCAACACGATCAGGAAAGCAGTAAAATGGTAAAGAATTCCAAAGTTTAAAGATTCTTGGAAAAAAGCTTTTTGCACAAAACTGTTTATGACATTGTGGAACCTCCACAGGTAATAGGTGCGAATTGGTAGCCAATCGTGTTGACCGATCAAAAATTTTGTTCGGAGGAACGAGAGCAAAAGGCTCCCTTGAACAAAGACCATTATAATAGCTGTAGTCTGAATACTCTCATTTTTGGTGGTTTTTATAAGTATATTCATTCGATTAATATTTTATTTAATAAAATTAACGTAGTTTTTTATTTGATTATACTTTACAGAAGTTTATTAAAGCATGCATCAATATTACAAGTGTAAAAGATTTAAAAAAAAACATGCCAGGCATCACGTAATTTAATGAAAGATAAAACAAAAAAATACTAAATATAAACTAGAAAATATTGGTCTCTCCTGTCTGCGTCTGCCCAATGTTAGATACAAAGTGTGGTGACAGTGTAAGAGCTTTCTGCAGCTTCCTCATTTTACATATTCCATCATATTTTTTCATCAGGAAGACAAATTGAATGGAAAAGGTGTCGAAATTATAAACCCATATTCGCAATAGAGAATCCAAAAAATAAGTTCTCTCTATTTTGTTAACTAAATCGGTAAAGCGTTGGAAATACGCTCCGAGCTACGCATCACTAACGTCCTGGGTTACGAATTCGAAGAGGGATGATTATATGCGAGAGGTCTGCTGGACGCCTCGCCGGTGCACGTCGGTTACATGAGGGCTGCTCACGGCTTCCCTCACCAACCAGATCCGTGCATAAGAAAATTGAAAAATATGGTAATGGTATCTGCGCTAGAGGTCGTGGTTCGCTATATGATTAAGCCCTATTCTCGGTATTATTCTCCCGCAAAATAAAATAAAATCCCATTCTAACTGTTATGTGGCAACGCCTATTCAAACTAATATTTCTTTATCAGCACGATCACGTGACTTTGGTGTTAACAAAGAACCACCACTAGATGGTGAGACAAGCTATTTGTATTTAGACGATATCTGTGGCATGCTATAAAAACAAATTACCTCCCCGCAATTGGCGTGGGGCGATCAATTCACACACTTCATCGAGTCAGCCAAAACGTGAAATGCTTTGGGTAAACCAAATACCGCCCATTACAGCACGCAAACGCACCAACCGAAGTGACCACTCACTCTGAGTAGGCTTTACTTTAAGTTTAACCCTCAGGCAATATTTTGATATTTTCATAGTGGGTATTGTGGGGTTAGGGTTAGACTGTCAAATAAGTTCAATATCGTTAAACCAAATTTCATTTAATTTACGTGTGACTTCGATTCAAATTTCGCATCTAAATGTTGCATCCTCTAATGAGTCGAAGTCGGCCAAGGAAAATTGCAAAATGGCCCGCGATACATATCCGAAGGTGCTTTTTTGTGTAGTGCATCATGTCAGCATTCAATTTGAGAGAAGTTTTTTTATACTTTATTGCTATCCATGGTTGCGCGTGAACTGACTGCCCGAGGCCGATTTTTGGTGAAATAGCTACTTGATGCTGAACTTTTAGTGGTTTTATTGCATTTAAAAAACAATGTCAAAAACTTCAGCGGCTGCCACATCTTTTCAAAACCACAGATTTCGCTGTCAGTAACTTTGCAAAATGGCACGATCGGTGGCGATTAGATGTCGTCTTGATTTCCTACAAGTGCATGTGGGATCGATGCTCTAATAGCTTTGCAGAATTTGTGTGGAAGCAGCGTTGACACACTTTATCGTCGTTTTGCAATACTTCTCATATATATAGCACGGATATCCAAACTCTACCACTGACAAACCAGTGCCACAAAACCACTGGTTGTTGTTTCACCATAGACGTATGAAGGGGGGCATCCTAAAACTCACGGTAAAAACATTTAAATTTAGACAGCACTACACGGTAATCCTCAAAAGTGTTTTGCACGCATTGCATTGTAGTTTACTCTATTTATAATTAACTTGAAGTGAAGTGAAGTGAATTGAAGGTTGGCATTCATTTGTCAAAGATGGGCATCGTATACAAACCACATTTAGGCGGCATCTATACGGAGCCCTTCATCAGAGTATAAAGTTTAATAACCAAACATGTCCAGTAAAACATGATTCATGATAGTCATTCAATTCGTTAAAAACACATTCATCATTGTGACGCTCCAAGAAGATGAGGTCATAAAAAGTTCCCTCCTCCCTGGTTAAAACATGTTCCCACGCCTGTCGGATCACTCACTGCTTCTAATTGTTGTTGCTGTTACATTCAGAAACCACTAGGTTATCAAACATTTTGTTAGGATTGGAAAATGCCTGGTTTAAAAATGGTAGCGAAAACATGAGGGGGCAAGGAAACAACGTCGGCCGAAAGGCTATTTCTATATATCTGTTAAATTTAAGATTCTGAGGCATGATCCAACCTAGATCACAATTGACGTTTTTGAGTACCCGATCATCGGAGTCTGATATATTATACAATAATCTGATCCTATAATCCAGAGCAGAATACAATCAAGTAGGAATAGCAGGTGCAAATAATTTAGTCTTTTTTAATGTTTTCCGAAGGAGGAAAAGGATATCTGTGCGTCGCCTTGTTTCACCAGCAAACAAAGGGATCGTGAAAACAAATGGCCAACGATTTTCCCCATTGTTACAGCGCCCTAGGTAGGCATCAGGATTTTGACCACAAAATTGTAATTTTTCTGAAGGGTACGTCGAGGGCGAAAGCCCATTAAGCATTATAAACTGGCTTATACTTTACCAAATAAAATTCCCCGGCTGGGTAGATACTTAAAGGATGAAACTAAAAGCGGACACCTTAATATTCCCAAAATTCTTCGCTAAAATTATTGTTGTGTAATAACTTTCCTATGGGCGCACTATGGGCTCCCCAAGCAGTGTAATTTGGCTGACCATGTTCCCCAGAAGAGAATAATGAGTATGTGGTGGTAATGTTACCGTCTGTCGCCATATGGCAAAGGCTGTAGTAGTACAGACGTTGGAAACAACAATTGCTTTGAGAACATATATAATTTTGTATTATAATATGTTCCATGCGGCCCACGCACGGTACGTACGAACGTGGAGAGGACAGCAAAAGGTGTCACTAACCACCATCCTGTTAATACGGGAAAGCCTGCCCGGTTTTGGATTTCAATAAGTCACCACACAAAACCAATGCCTTGACACCCAGACTCAACATGTTAACGCTTTGATCGCTGGAATAACCGAACTAGGACTCAAGGCGGGAAGCAGTGACTAAAAGGAATCAACTAATAGCGACTCAATTGGAAGGGGCTACTACAATATATAGTACCAGCAACTGCACTCAAGCGGAAAAGCACCCAAAACGGAACTCAACCATTGTGATAAAGCGCAGTGAGTGGTATCTGCCCTGGGAGATGTATATTCGTCTACTACTTCTTATAAGGCCAACGACACCCATAGGCTATCGCATGAATGAAAATGGTACTGTTTTTGTGCATTTAAAAGGTATAAATTTTAAAATATTTATAATAATTTGGAAAGAAATGGATTGGATCAGAAAAATGTAATGCTTGGCAAACAGTATGTTCATGGAAGACTCGGGCTCAATCATCTAGAACCTAAATAATAGCGCTTGCTAGCTAGTTTTTTCTCGTGCTCGCCTGCACGCTTAAAAGTAAATTTCGAATACAAATGAACAATAAATAATTACTTCATTAGAAATTTTATCTTATAAAACATGGGCCACAGATCGATCGCGCCGTCAATGAGTCTACATTACTATGCAAATATTTTTCTGCAATATATATATCGTATCGGTATTCGGACGTGAATGGCTAATTGGAATTTACGTAGAACAAGACGCCCTTTCAACGGGCATAGTGATATCAAAAACAAAAATTCCAACGGTAGCTATGGTTCGACAACGCTTTGGACCTTCGCGATTGGGACAACTACCTGCCTCCGATCCTCCCAACACCCACAGTCCTAAGTCTACTTTGGATAGGTTCCGAATTCTATTTTTGGACGCAGAATTGATCCCTGCTGCGATGTAACATCACTAAATCCACACGCGTAGACTCGTATGCTTCCCTAAAATAACACATTAGGATCTAAGGTTACAAAATATTTTTGGCCTCAAAGACACCGTATCCTATTATCTCCAGTTCCATGACAAGAAGGTGACAAAGGGTATAACGATTGCCGAGTCACAAGACAAATGGGATTTCACTCCCGCCCTTCTGGGAGACAAAGCAACACGCTGCCCAGCCTCCCAGCCTAATTTTTTTTTGTTCCTTGCCAATACAAATCATTCATTGAGTTTACGAGAACTCAATTGGGAAAGAAAAAATTTATTATAATTAGAAAATCAAAAAATAAATTAGCCATGAAATGCAACAAAAAGTCAAAAATATGTATTCACAAATTCCTTTTTGCAAAAAGTTAAATAAGAAGTTTCGAGCAAGTTATTTGAATGACATTTATGTCTCAACGGCTTTAAATATAAATATTAATATATATTCATATTAATAAATAGTGTGCGGTTTGTACAATGAAACATATGCAATGTAATTCATAGAACAACTTATGTACAGGGGCAATTGTTTTTACAAACTTAATTATTAGTGCGAAATAAATTAATAATAAATAACTTTACGAATATGAACATGAATTATTCTAAAATTTGCCTAGAATTTGTTATGCAGTTCGTTTCGAAAAAAAAATGCGAAGCGAACTCACAGTGTAAACAACAACAAAAACGCCGCAAGTTGTAGCAATCGAGCGCTGGCAAAAAGTTAAGAATGATTACTTAGTAAGTTAACATGTTACATATGCGTATCACCCATAGCAAATGCTTGGATTTGATCCTAATAACTTGGAACCATTTTTTTTTTAATTGAATGTTCCGTTATTCTATTTTGAATTGGTAAACTGAGTCCCAAGGCGAATCCCATTTAATTTTAAATTAAAAAAATTCGAAAAAGAATCTTTCGCAAATGGAACTTCAAATGAAATCGAATCAATAAAAAATTGGGAAACTTCGTTAGGTTAGTTAGTTATTTCTTAACATTGAAGCAATAGCCGTTTTCACAGAGTAAAATTTTCGTATTTCGCGTCCATCAACATTGTAACAAGAAAATGATAATAAATAAATAAATAGAAAAAAATGATTAAAATGATTTTAAATATGGGAAAAAGACTTTAATAATGAAAAAATGCGCGCAAAAAATATATATATATTTTAAATCATCCGTTACCTTACTGAATTGGGGCAATCTGGATAGAGAAAGGGCAAATTCAAACAATTTGGGGAAATTTTGGGCATACTGAACAATATAATCGGAAATAAATGTTCAACCAACGTTTTAACAAAAAATAATTTTAATACATCGGATGTTAACAAACTATAACATTATTTATAATCTGTATGTTGGAACAGTCGATAAAGTTTGATTTAAAAATTACTAAAAATAATAACATTAAATACTATTCCGTGTCACCGCTAGCACCATAACCAAAAACAACGGAAAAAGCGCTCTTCGAACTTTTTTTTTAGCTAAATCAGAAATAGCGACCTTTCTCAATGATGTTGAACTTCTATGAAATCATGTTTTTTGAAAGGCACGGGTGTCAGGATGTAACGCGCCGCTAAGGCACGGTCCATCTGTGGCCCATGCCCGACAAACCAACGCCCAACTCAAATTAACTGTTACCATCGTAGAAATAAATGTAAAACAAATCCAAACTAATAAATTCGCTATTACCCGCGTCGTCCGAATTTTTTTCAAATAAAATTTCGTTCATATTTACCCATTTTTGTGGCGCAGTAGGCTCCCCCATCCCTTTATCCCACTAAATTTCACGTTAAATGCGACCCCGTGTTAGGTGAATTATATAAAAGTTCAGATTGGAGTTGGCTAATATTATTATTATTGTCTTTATTGTATTGCCTTTGACCGGCAACTCTGGTTAACAATTGTCCTTTTTGGCCGACTTGATCGTCTTTCTGGCCCGGAGAGATCACGGGCGGTACTACTGTAGATCGACGTAACGCCTTTGTTTTTGCTTGCGAGTTTAGACTTTGTGGGTGTCGTGATCGAATGTACGATTTTCGGAATAGCTGTTGGGTTGCGCCCGCCTTTACTTCGATTATATCTTTACGTCCGTCACCGTTTTTGTCCATTTCCAGTGGTAAGAAGATGTGCCTAAAAATAGATGAAAAAAATCGAGTGTGAAGTCAAGGAAGAGTATGAATTCAATAAAATAACTTATTTTTTATCGACTTTATTTACCTTAAGAATTAATAGATTCATACAAGCTCCGAATCGATAGGATCTTCAGGTCTATTCGATCCGGAACTAGTACGAATTTAATAATTCTAAAGGTGTAATAAAGCAACTATGGCCCGCGGTACTTCTTATTTTAGAAACTTCGTAATTTAGAAATCTCGTAAAAAAACAAACGTATTACCTTTTTTGTTCCATGGCGTCGATAAGTTTAACCCTCTTCAAGTAGACGTTCTCAGTCGAACAGAAAAAGTATGTCCAGCACGTCGGTCTTTCCCATCGAAATGTAACTCGGTCAACATTGCCTATATCTTCGTTGCAAGGATGGCTCACCAAGAATCTCGACGCTTTTCCGGGAACGATGTTGAAAGTCACGCCACTGAAAAAGTTAAACAGAACGCGAGGTCAGTCGAGAACGATTATCAAAAATGTTTTGTGTGTTGGGAGTAAATAAATGTGTTGCCATATAAAATAAATTTTCAATGACGCTTTGTCAGACATAGTAGACATTCAAACCAATTAGATTGGTTGAATATAAAATAAATGTCCGTTGGAATTTGGTCCAAGAACCAGTAAATTATGTCCTACGCATGTATAACGTTTACTGGTCCACATTGGGCCGAATAATGAACAACGGCCTTTTTTTCGTGGTAAGTGAAATAGCATATCGGGCAAGTTATAAAATTTGATCCGCCATTTTCTTTTTCGGTCGAGTTTAATTAAGTCAGACGCCCAGGCGGCCGCAGGTGAAATTCGCAGAATTAGCTTTCACAAAACATCTAACAACGATAATCAGTAATTACAAGCATATCATTAAAAATCCGCTTACTCATTGAGGGCAAATTCTTTCGTGCTACCTTTGTCGCCGTGTAACTTTACGTAAATCGAACCTCTGAATCCGACTTTGGTGCTGCCAGGTCCTTTACGCCAATGCAACATGACTTGATAATGCTTAGCTGAAGAAAGAAAGTTGGATGTTATTTTCTAGTTGAACTATATAGTTTTTTTAAATGCAATCACGTGAAAATTAAAAATGACACTAACAAGTTTCGGTTACGAAACCAAGTTCGCACAGGCATCATGTAAAAGTAAGGCAAAATTCTCTATTTACAAATTGAAATTCGTTCCAGAAAGACGATGTAAGTTTTCAATAAAATAAACGTTTTCACAATCACTCAGTAAGATAAATTGAGTCCAAAAATGTTTTGTCAAGCCTGCTTCACTGACGGATGGTGTAGTGGGGCGCTACGATAGGGCAGTGGCCGTTTTAAAACGCGTCTTAACTCAAAAAAAACAGTATTTTTCAGGATTTCACATTAAAGCCTAGTATCTGTACTTACCACAATAAGGAGCTGATTCGCTAGTATGAAGATAATATTTCACTTGCTTCTTTACAGTTGGAGGCTCGGCCCAGTAGCCCAATTTATTGCATCGGTTTTTCCCGCCCTTTTTCGTCTTCCGACTTTCGCATCTCACACAACGTCCCTCCTGAAAACGAAGTATTAGAAAGCTCTTTTACAATGGTACATGTACCTATATATCTAGCACCGACAAAAGACGGGATAACGCGACAACGGCTGATATCATACTCCCGATTTTTTTTTTATCACACAGCAGATGTTTGTGGACTAATCATAACATATTTCAGCAACATATTCAAACTATGTCGAGTCTACAGACGCTTGCCATGATCTATCCTCAACTTCATCAAAGCTTATGAAAGCAAAAATTCTAGGAAAATTGTGGAAACTGGAACGCCTGAAAATATTGTTCATAAAACTATGTATGTTCTTCGTGTGCTACCTGAAATTGTTCGTAGCTTGGACATCTGTACGCGGCAAAATCACAATCGTTGGTGGCGTTGATTGATTCCATAAAAAGCTTTGGTGCACGAACATGGTCACAAACTGTCATGTCTGTCACAGCTGAAATACAACAAAATATAAAGCTCAGATTATAGTTATTAATTTTTTGAAGAATCGTATTTAGAAATTGTTTAATACTGTTGAACCTCCCTAGCCTGCCAAAAATAAATTTATACTTTCAGTTATAAATCGGTCTTAGGTTAAAACGATATGAAGTTTATGTAAACACGAATTATGAAACTAATTTCATTGCGTACTTCGCAACTAAAGCATAATTTAATATAGCGTAATAATGCTGTAATCGGTAAAGAATGGTAATATTAAAGATATAAAATTTGATAAGTGGGCATGACTGACATAGATTTACGATAACTGACTATGATATAGGTACATGCCGTGATAAAACGTGAACCTTTAAAATTCCCGTTTTGGTTCTGTAGAAACACGCAAGAAAATTTAGTTATTTAACAATGTTTTGTAACCAGACCATAGGGCAAAACAATCGTGACCCAAGCTCGATTCATTTATCCGAGAGCCTCAAATTACCGCATCGCGATATAATTTATCATTGACCGATAGTAACCCCTCGTGTCCTTAAAACGTGTCCCGAACGACCGTTGCTTGGTTACAAAAAGCTCTAGAATCGTTGAAAATTTGAAGGGTATGCCGGCTTTTGTTTGTCCCTAAGAATCATCCATTCTACTCCCAACAAATAATTTGTGAATGGATATAACTGACATACCTGCTTCCGACAGGAATTGCACGTCGAGACCGCAAATGAATAATGCATTTGGGAAACATTCCCTAAAACGACGACGGAATACGCGAAGTCTAACAAGAATGAATGTATACGGGATAATAGTTCTGACCAGGCGAAACTGTTATGACCATTTTTTTTCAAATCTTTAGATACTGGAATATCCGCATATCATATTTTACTAAAATAATGGCAACAAATATATATTTCATCTAACGCCCCTAGCCGCGGCGTGGACCATCTGTGGTGCATGCTTGACAAAATAAAAATTTTCGGGACATTTACTTCGCGCAACAAAAATAAAATCGAAATTCCGTAAAATAATAACGATAACGTGATGGTAAGAATCGCGAATACCCCATTATATAATATAATTTATAATCCAACTCTACGTAATCATGATAAGACCTTAGAAAACCTGACAATAGCTCCGGTAGCTGGAAGTGCATAAATTAGCCGGAGATTTATCTGGATTAGTACTTGAAGACATAAACACAACACACCACGTTGAAAGCACGCACTTGCCATGACGGTAGCATGTAGCGCATTTCGATTAATTTGTGTGTTTACAGCAGGCATAAAACTACAACGACCCGAGATGACACGCCCGCAAAAGTGGTTCCAGGCCTTATACATGAACGAGGTTACAGTTATCAGTGCTTAAGGTTTTTGAAGTCGGGTTTAGTAATAATTGCCTATTGAAAATTTGGTCTGAAGTAGTATTTGTTGATTTGCCGATGAGATCTATGGACCATCGAGCGCATTCAACAGAGGTATTTCGGATTCAAATTTTACCATATTGGTTATCGTAAAACTACCTCGTCAAACCACTCAGTCAAACTTGTAAAAAAAAAAAAGAAAATACCTTACACACAAAATGGCGCGGCTTGTTTGATTTAAAATATACCATTATTTACTTTCAAAATAATGATCGACTCAGTTGTCGCGCTATTTAGGAAATCAGAAAAAAGTTTGACGAAACTAGGGTTACAATAGTTCACCGAGCCAAGTCATGTCACTCGATACTTGATAAATCGCAGTGGTTACCAGCCGCTATATTACAAAGTTACGACGACCACTCATAAGGAAAATATTCATGTTAGTGGCGCGCGTTAACTGTTATCAAATTAAAAGAAAGGAGATTAAAACTTTCCATCGACGGAATAAATTTTCTACCATACCACGCCTTATGAAAATTATTCACAAGTTCGTTTGTGTGCTTGATATTATATCTTCCCAAGTCCAAACGAGAAATATTTATATATTTTCCGATTGGGAAGTAGATTTTTTTTCAAAGGACTATTAATGGGTGAAATATTATTATTTAAGAAATACAAAATGCTCTCATACCAAGTCACCAAAACGGGACTTGTTCAAATAATAGAACTGGAAAGTTACAGCCAGAGCGTGTCGATAACCCTTAGTTACCTAAAGGCGTGTTACCCGGTGTCTGCATTCCATAGTATGACCTCGCGCATGAATTCAGTTTACGAGGGAATGAGGAGTCGAAATTATGAAATTGGACACACATTTAAAATACTCAATCCAGCGACATACTTGAATGAATAAAGCTCCTTGGTTATGTTCAATATTCGACAAAAACATTTTCATAGAGATAAGGCGTAAAATACGTACTCCTGTTATTTCGATGAGAGTAAGCCGTTTAAATGGCCGGAGGCGTAATTTCACAATTTGGAATAAACCTGTCACTAAAAATTTCAAACAGAATTCTTCCAAAAAATATGACCGAAAATGAGTAGTCAGGTCGAAAAAAGCTGAACCAGTTTGAAACACATACCGCGTAAGCTGGAGGCAAATCAACATTGTTTCACCTCTCTTCAAGGACGTACAATATTGTCGTTGGCATTATGCATACACTAATATTTGTTAATCGCGCCGGATACGGGTAGTATAGTATTAGGTGCGATTAAAGAGGTTTACCCGTTTACTAAAACCGGAAAATATACACGTCATAATATATCTGATAATTTATATTACATTAAGTAAACTAAAGTTTTCGGAAATGCAAATATAAAACGGCACCATCATAATTCAAGAAGAGTCTATCGACCGGACAAGAATCGCGCCACGTGCTTCAAGACTATTAACTTTCATCATTGTTCATTGTTGTTTATAAAAATCTCGGTCTGGTATTGGCGAAATAATATTACTTTCTCGGTTTGGCACCATCATCGCATGATACTAACCAAAAGAGAAAATGTCATTTTCAAAATAAATACCCAGCGTGATTCTAAAAGAACAAATGAAATTCTTCAGTTGTGTCAATAGATTCTTTAGAATAGGCGATACTCGTGATTGAGAATGTAATAGATCAATGTGACACTGCCGGCGTTTTCCATGGATATAAAAAGACTTTAATCTTGTCTGAAGAAGTTAGACTATGTTCTAACGAAAGCTTACAAAAAACTTATATTTCTGTGGAATGAGAACATGATATTTTTGATATAAAAACAGTTGTCAGTACGTGCTGTATTTTGCCAAGCACGATTCACAGATGAACCGCGCCTTAATGGTGCGATTCATCAGTGACTCCGGCTTTACAAAGCAAAAATATTTTTCTGGTTAGGTGGGGAGCGAACCATCAGTGACCCACACTTGACTCCAAACAACAGGAGAACAAAAATCACGTGGGCGCACCGTTATATATGCGAAACTATTTGAAAGATGAGTCATCACATATCGAATTCTCAAAAAAATCGTACGAGATATGCGCCAGTTTTGTTCGTATACCTAGTTAAGATTAGTCATGTATTTTCGTTTGATAAGTTAACTATCGTTCATTGACCTCCGCCGAATACAATTTGAATTTACACCAAGGCACTAAAGTTCAATACACAAAGCAATATACTTCAAAAATTTAGGCAATCCCGGTAATTTCTTTGTAATTTAGTCGTCATATTTCGAGAGCGCCAGGTTTCGAATTTTAATTAAAGTGGATTCAAAGCTCACAATAACTAATAGTAACCGTCTTGGAATTTATAAATTAGGCCCTGTCAATACTAATGCGTATTCATTTAGACCACGAGACATAGATATTTCATTGGGTGTGGCAAAATCGTGGGTCTGATTGGCCGATAGAATAAGTTCGGTCTGATGTCATGCAATGACGTAAACGTTTTCGTAGGACGGTATTTTAGTCGCGAGGTCGATACGTGTGCGTCAAACGACGGCAACCATGTTTCAATATTACGCTGTGTCGCTTCAATCAAATGCGACATATATATATATGGTACAGCCCAATAACATTTTTCGTTTTCTCGAGCACGCACCACATCTAAACCGCGCCTTTGGCGGCGCGATCCATCAGTATCCCACGCTCAGCAAAAAAGTACTCCTGTGATTGAGAACATGCTTAAAATCGATTTAGCTAAAAATAAAAGCACAATATTTTGATGCAGCTGCCTAAATCATTATTTACCTGATACAAGGGATGAATCAGAATTCCATGTGTTGCACCCAGGCTGACTTGCTCCCCCATTAGGATAGTAATCGGCATGACCGATATTACGATTAAGTCCGGATGCTAGAAAAATATATAACGAGGTTATCGTTAATACGTATGTTATAATAACATAGTTTATTTTCTGTGATATACATCTGCTTATGTGGCTAGGTCGCAACTCACACTATCGAAAGTGAACTAACATTGACGCCTGTTCGGTTTGAAAAGTTTGATGAACACCCAAAATCAAATATTTATAAATATAAACATAACAAACATTTCAATTCGATCGAACAAAAACATTTTCATATCTCGAATTTCGGATAAAGACATAAGCACAGACACAAAAATTGGGTGATACCCCCCTCAACGACAATTTACACGATAATCGCCTGAGGTTGTCCGCGCGACATTTTTAAAACAATAGATTCAGATCTGACATTTTGACACGTAACTTTATATCATAATATTATAATAGAAGATGTTGTCAAAATGTCTAATTAGAGCTCGGTACAAAAGGCATAGTACTATAACTGGTTCATATACATAGGTAACATACATATTCACGATAATTGATTTTTCAAGTCACATCGTGCTGATGGATCGCGTTGCCATACTTGGCAAAACAAAACAAAAATACCTACCTACGACAAGAAGTGTTTTCATGTCAGTGTGAATCACGTCCACAAAATGAGCGTCGATTTTATCCAAACGAACGTGAGGTGAATCAAAATTGAATCCGGGATTAGCTGGATCAAGTCCTAAAATTGGAAAAATAATGTTCACATTATAAAAAATTTTACTAGTAAAAATCAGGATATAACCAAATTTTACAGCCTGAGATTCGGCCATTTCTTATAATTTCGCTATAAAATAAATTTAAAATGATCAAAACTGAATGTAAAAAAATGTTTCGTATAGTGTACAAAAAATTGTACAAAGAACATTTAAAAAAAAACATAGCCGGTAAGCCGGTAAAAAACAATGCCTAGTTACCCACCGGTTATTCTGCCAAGTTTATGTTCTTCGTTGTGTTTGATCAACTCTTTTCCAGCGAAGCCAGCGACATGAGCACCCAAACTGAATCCAATGATGTGAACCTTTTTCGGGTCGTAATTGTGAACATCCTAAAAATATTGAAATATTTCGGGTAGAATCTACAGTGAAATAATTATAAAATTATAAGGAAATATGTGTACTATAAACCTGGAAATGTACAAGTAAGCTGCGTTGAAAAGTGTTGTGGCCAAGCAAGCATTATCCGGGGTCCAGGGTCGAAAATATAGGATTGAAAAATTAATGTAGTCCTTTGATTTGAAAATGAATAAATTACAAAAACAAACCATTATAGTTCTGACGAGGTTTGCAATTTGAGCTCCCACCAATCGTGTGTTGCCAACTGCTTGGTCATATGCGACTGCGGCGCCACCAACCCAATCAACAACGATAACGTTGACGTCATCCTTCGCCATGATCGTTTGAGTCATTTTTGATACCCATTTGGCGACTACGGCATTGGTTGGCTGTAATGTAAATTGTAATATATAAAAGCAAATCATTAGACTTAGAATCAGTATAAAAATAGAGTGAACGTATTGTGCATATCGTAGAAGTGGAAATAAAAATACGGAATATAATACAAATAACTCACAGCAAATCCATGGACGATAATTTTGGTTCTTTTTGTGTGATCGAAGTTGGAATTCTCGACGATTGTTCGTGTGTCATTTATCATTTGGTGAACAGTTGAGTGGGGATGAGTGTGAAGGAAAAATTTTGTGCGAATTCGGTGCGGAGATAGAGGCAATGGCATATCCATAGCGGTGTGGAATGGCCGAAAACATCCGTAAACACCATAGCACACAACTCCCTGGGATTCAATTTTGAGGTGATTTGCGTCAGTCGATTGCACTGTAAAAATAATGATTTGGATTGTTAAATGACTAGATTAAAACCGGATTATAAATTTAATTACCTAGTTATTATTGTTTGTGTTTAAGAGTAGGATATATAAAAGTTAAGAACTTAATATTACAGTCGTTCGGTATCGAAGCAATTAAAAATCGTTTGTTCCCCAGCTCGATTTGAACAGAAAATTCGGTCTATACATGCGTCATTTAGACGTGTGCCACATCAGTAATCAGACATTGGCCATTGCTGGAGAGAACACCAACTATATTCCTTACTCGTAAAAACTATCGTAACACAAATATATGGTATGAACTATTAAACCATTCATAAGCCTATAAACAGAGCACGTAAATTTTCTAGTTACCTATCAAAAATATCAGGAGATACTTCCGAATGGAAATTTGACCGGGAATCCAGTATCTTGCCATGCGATATATTGTGCGGTTTCTTTCGGTGGATATGAGTCAAGTGTTCGATTGTATGAATGCCTGGTCTGCCACGTGTACGATCCAATCCAATCGTCGATTTGAAATTTTCGAAGCTTTTATTAGCTATAAAAGGTGTATCTGATTAATCAGCACACCTGTATTGATATTCCAATTGAATTTGATGGAAGGTTACGCACAGGACGTTACCTTTAAAAAAATTTAAAAGACTTTTTGCCTGATCAAACAGTGTAAATTTGAAAATCAAGATAATATCTGCAAATAAAAACATTGATTTTAGTTAAAGTACTGAATAACTGAAATTGTCTATCTCTTCAACTGCGTTGATAGGCTGTAAGTCTCATTTACCTAACATAACACAACTGCCTCGAGAATGATTGAGCCACGGGCGGATTACACATTATAACGCTGATTCCTTAATTCCAGTACGAGACGCAGCTTTTCCTTAAAATCAAACATCTGTCAATTTGAGCCACAACGACATAAAACATTTCATAATCATGCCTAAACGCATTTCACCTTGTCGGCTATTCCCATAAGGATAAGCAACGGGACGGAGGCATGCAGCTTACCTACCGCGGGGATAACAATGGTAACAATTCCGCCATTTAGATAAATTTCAAACGCCAAACAGTATGACCTCGAGTAACCTCGTGTACCGGCAAATATTTCTCCTGCTCTCGTTTTTTCATCAGGCGATGTTAGTTAACCAATCAGGAAAATCCATAGAGGCGTGACCTTACGATTGTGACGTCAAAATGATGAATTGGGATTCCAATTTCGTGAATAGGAATCAGGATTACGTTATACACGACGAAGCTTTAGGACAGGATTTTTCAAATGTTTTTGCCTAAAGTGAGGTTTCATAGATATCCCGTAAAGCATTAAGAGGCGCTATGTTAAAATTCCCATGTTTGAAACTACGACAAAATTCATTCACGCGTCACATATTTTTGAGACTTCTTAAATCTTTATGGCCCGGAAAACTGTACGTCGACAGAGATTTCCACGGAAATATCGAATACGACAGATTCTTTCATCAGTTTATAATGTGCAAATATGTAGTTTTGTACAATAGTAAAAAAACTATAAATAGTGAAGGGTTTGTAAATCGTCTCTATTTCGGAGTAATTGGCGAGAATAGACTGATATGACCTGAAATAACACAGGACACATTTTTCTCTGTATCCTAGCAACGGATGGTTGAGTACAAAAGCAATATCCGCGTCATCACTATGGCCGACGGAACGGCGTCATCATCGTGAGGTTACTATAGAACAACCGATTCATCGATAAAACCTGATAACTTTCGAATATTTTGCTCTTAGTATGAGCAAGAGTATATTGCCCTGTTGATATAATCGCAGAAAATGCTTATACGCGACATTATAATTATCACGCAACCATTTTATTTCTATATTTATCAATTTTTATAGCATTCTTAGTTGGGTGCGCAATTTTTCCAACCTATACCGGAAGTCTAGTAAAATCGATGTACTATCTATCGTAACTTAATCTAAATGAAAAATTATTTTTTGTTGAATATGAATCTAAGATATACAGCATCTATCCGTGACACACATTTCACACTTTTCTCTAAATTATAACTTTAATTTTGACAAAAATCACTAGTCATAGCGATATTTTCGAGTCATATCACGATCGATTCATATCTTCATTGTATTGCTTCCGGCTCCGCCCGTTCTCGTCGATTTTTCCAAACGAATAGGACATCTGAGTATGGGGCCACGTTTTAAGAGACATCGTTATCGCGTGATTGGTCACGCCCTGATCGCACTCCCACAAACATAGGTTCATGAATCAGCCCTCTCAAGGACGTGCGCGTTTCAATCAAAGTGACGTTGATAATTCTCGTGACAAGTAGAGAATACTTAAAATAAACTTTTTGTATATTAGGACATAAAAATTAAAGGAGTTCTGAGCTCAAAATAATAGTGATTGAGATTACTTCCATATTTCAACACAATATCTTTCAAAACAAGAATGCGGAATAGATATCTTTGGTAGCAAATGAAATACTATAAAAATTCCAAAGCTTGTTCCGTATCAGGATCTATATTGATAGATTTGGGGAGGATGAGAAGGTGTGTCAAATTGCAACAACATTGGAAAATCTATATTTTTACGTAACTAAGTACCCGGGCCTGGTCAATATATTCATGGCAGATAGTCTATTACTTTGCTTAATCCATTTTACTAAATCACTCGCAAATATTATGGATGTTTTGAAAGAAATTCTTCCCCGCTTTCTGTTTTTCTATCAAAAATATTGTATTGTTATTAAAACAATCTGTTATTGCCCTTTTAATATATGACTGGATTACAAACCAAACTTCAAATTCCCTAGCAATAGTGACCACCCATCTCATTGGGGACCAAATCATCAAGTTTTTACTCTCAATAGGGGTCAAATCACATTGTTGTTACAAGTTATGTTGTCGGGCGCTGACCGAATATGACTCCGAATTGTCGCGATGACTTCACTAAGTTCTCGATCATGATGTGCTGACCTCGGAACTTTCGTTTTGTTCTCGACTAGGGCCAACAATGCCCAGCATATAATACTAAAGAAATTCACTTGTGGCAACTTAGAAGTAACCATGATGTCAGTTATTTTCGTATTATACAGCTATACACACGTCATTATTGACCTATTACCATTATCTACTATTTTTCAAAATTCACAACAAATCGTCGATTTTTTTTCTTTCCAAATCAGAAAATAGGATTTGTTGAGTCACTGACGAATTTCGTCGACAAGTCGCAGTGCATAATTGGCGAAGGCTTAATAATATGAAAAGTGTATTTTTGAATTATATTTTAAGAAAAAAAAGGGAATTAATAAAAAAATTCATGAAAAAACAATTATCGAATCATGCAAAATTGAGTACTCGAGTAATAGACAATGGGTATTCGAATAATACGAATCGGAAATGTATCCGAATCGATTCGTTCTGAATTTGCGAATGGTCTTTTGTTGCCGTGAATGGGATATAATATAGTTTTTTGTGTAGTCACTCATTCAATATTTTGCGTTGTGGTAGTATGAGCTGGTTGGAGCGGTAAACGAGTTCCCTGTCAAAAAATTTTTAACCGCATATCTTTTGTTAAGCATGGAATAGTGATGGATCACACCGTGGCACATGCTCAACAAAATGAAATTGACTGCAGCATTACTTGACAAAATATTACCCATGCATGTTTTCTTATCAATGTACTTCACACAGTCCCGGGTACTTAGATACTTTTACACCAGCAGTTCGGTTAACTACGATTCTTCTTAAAAACCTCAATCTGATCGTATCGATCCAAACGCTCATAAGGCCAACTTTTCCTCTGTATAAAAATCACTCCTGTCTGCCGTCTGCCGGCATTGATACTATGGAGGAATCACCGACATTCTATAAAATCTTCGTGACTTTAACAGGTTCATTTTATAGACGTTTTGTGCACATAACCGCGCAATTAGCGGGTCAACTTTCCTTTTTTGGTGATGGAAGGCATTTATGATATGGCGAAGCGATAACGAATCCTAAATCAAATCCCCTTCACTATAGCAGACCCACTTCATGGGATGTTTAGTCCTTGTGTGCTGTTACTGGTTTGTGATTTCGACTTCGGTAGGTCAAAGTGCTATGGTAGTTTCCGGAAGATTCATGAATAAGGCAAATATTTACACGTTGTAGTATTCAAATTGCTTTTAGTGCGGTTTACATCGTATCCCGAATGTCGCAAAATAGTTTAATGTTGAAATTCACGAGGACGCCAAAACTGTGTCAACTGTCATTCGCTGCTGCGATTATGTTCTAATTATATTTACATTTACGAGAAAACTTGATGATGTTTCACACGCATTGCCTTTCGATGGTCAATTTAACAAATGATGCAATTGAGTCGTTTTCGTATTTCAATATAAATATATAATAATTCAAATATAATAAAATTGGAGAGTTGATTCGTTTTAGAATATTTTTTATTCTACGAATATCAGTGAAATTTGTATGACAAAACTAAATAGCATTTCTACAAAATAAATAAAGAAAATTAAGAAAAAGAAATGAGTTACTCATCCTAAAGAATCTAAACTCATTTCTTTTTATTTATTTTATCATTTTTGTGAAAATTTTAATCAATATTTTGATTGACGTTTTCCAGTAATACATTGTGCATAACGTAATGCGTTAAGTGGAATACAATAACTGTCATTTGAATATAATATATATAAAAATCACCCCCACGTAAGGTCGGGATGCCTTCCAACGTAAGTTTGGAAATAAAAAGAAAATGAATGAGGGAACAACATTCTAGACCGAAAATCTGAAACTGTATCAATAAAATGGATTGCTGCAATAGTGAAAAATAATTATATTATGTTGAGCATTTTAGTACTACGTTATCCAATAACAGATTATCCGATATCACCGTTTTAATTAATCACACGTTTTCGTGATTTGTTGTCAAGGCCAGTTCACATAGTATAATTCAGTTGATTTTCAAATTGCAAAGTACATAATTTTTCGACTACCCGATTTTCCTAGTTTTCTGTCTAAAATTACTTTATATAAATGACTAGGTTGGATAGATAAATCTACCTGTGAATTTGCATAAAATGGCTTGTTTTTATTTCGCCATTTTTATAGTAAATTTTTCTCCATTCACAGATATCCCAATATAGATCACTTTCAATCGATAATCGTGCTAGGTATATCTCTCGCGCTACGTATATCTATCTGATCGTCCTGACGATGGTTTGAATCCCGTGAGGAAGGAATATATGCGATAGGTTTCCTGAACACATCGGGAGCCCATGGCGGGTCACGTGAGTGTTGCTTAAGGTTTGCGCGCAACCAGCACATGAAAATAAGTAAAAGGTTGGCCCAAACCTTCATCCCGATTCGGAACTGATATCTGCACGAGAAGATGTGGTTCACCATATGGTTAAGCCGCAGTCTCGGATTTTCTCCCGCGTAGGATAAAAATAAAATCTTATCTTATGTGTTTAATTAATTGTTAGAATTCAGTAAAAATGTAATTTAATTTAACCGTACTGTGTTATAATATGAAAGGCAACATATGGTTAAGTCGTTTTCTCGGCTTTCCTCTAACGCACGAGGAAAATAAAATTCTATCACATGCGTTCAATAAAATGTTTACTATTCAGTAAAAGTATACTTTAATTTGTACCATAATATATATCAGAACAGAAGAAGACAACATAAATAAAATTTATGCAAATTAAGATCCCATAACCTCTTTGATGATAAATTTTCAATCTTAAACCATATAATTATATCTAGACTAGCCTGAAATCGAACCGAAAACTTATTCTTGGCAATAAGTTGTCAAATTTAGTCTCAAACTTCCGGTTTCTAATTAGTGGTAGAATTGCCAAGTTGCGCCCAATTCGAGTAAAAAAATCACGACAACAATTGCTGGCATTTGCTTAGCACGAGTTTAAAAAATATTTTCTTCAGGCCTTATCATTTTACTTGTATTCTATATTAATATACATATTAGACAAGAGTCACATATCTGCACCACCTCGACAGCACTATTTATTAGTTCCAGACAAGAACAATGTATATCCGATAATTTTTTTTGGATTGGGCAGTGGGGAAGGATTAGATACATTTTACTTCTTGTTATAAGACTCATCAAAATACGACTGTATATTTTATTATTGAAATCCCCTTTATGTAAGACCGAGAGCAGCGCTTAAATGGAGCCAAATAACGATCATTTATTACATATACATTTAATTCCAGCTACTGATTAACAACTAATTCCGGCTTTTATAGAATTTAAGCCTTCGAATAGCGTTTTTTTAAATCGTGTATATAGTTTGTTTTTGAAATTATTTGCCATGTCTAAGAAAAGATGAACTCGCTTTGAACAACAATGCCACCGTACAAGGAAAAATCTCCAAGCATATTGCCAAAATTATATAATATAGGTAAATATGACCTAATTATGTACGATTTCCGGATATTGAACTATTCTGGTCCAATCGACAACTTTATTAGGTTACCTTAGGTTATAGGTTACCTTATTTTTGTCATTATATTGAACACGCGTTTTCAAAATATATACGAATTTCTTATAGACATAGAAGCATTCATTGTATTATTGATTATAGCTATGATCAATATGCAACTCTAATATATCTGGAGTATTTTGGTTAGAATTAGGTAATAGTGAATAGCAAACTATCTAGGTAAAAGGTTAAAATACAATATTTACTTAATGGAAAATATCACGTCTAATACTAATTACCAAAAGTTGTAAAAGCGCCGTTTTCAACCGATTACATACATACATCCCTTACAGAAACCATTTCAATTACGCACTTAGAACGCACAGTGAGGAATAAATAAATTTGTCGGCAAGTGTTGAGGATATATTGATTTAAAATTTTTTCCCACATTTAACTGAAATTTTCATAGTATACTGAGCAAAAAAATGCCGGGTGAAATTCGATAAACACTTGTTCCTAATTGATCACCCAGTTGAGATGCATTCTACCTACTTCATTTTGAGCTATACGCAACGCTGCGTATGCCTTTCTTTGTATTTTCAACAAAAACGTAGACCGCATAAATTGGTCATAATGCATGAATAACTAAGCATGCAGAAGGGTATACTAGTTATGCATGGTCGTATTTGATACAGCCAAGTTAAATAAGAAATTAAGCGTCTGTGTTGTTTGATATTATATTCACCCTATCACGCCACAGAAAACATTTATAGCAGCATGAAAAATCCCCACAAATATTTTTCGTAAAATTTGGCTTAATTTATTGGAATTATATTTCTAAAAAAAAACATTGTTAAATTTTTCCTCAGATGAGGGCAAATTTTAGTAGAAAAGTAGCATAACAATATTTTTCAATAAAACTCACTCGATCTTCCCAGAATACCTTTCTCACACATTCGTTTTGAAATTTACTTCAAATCTCTGTTCTTCTCAGAATCATTGAACCGATATCTCCAGTGGAGACATTAGTTCAAATTGAGCCTCGATAAAAGTTTCTTTGTTTCCAATAAAAAAGGAAATTTGATGAATAAAATAGGGAAAAATGTTTTCACCGTTTTTTGTATCTGCAGGTTTATCCAAAAGGTATGTTATACACTATATTGAAACGCAATAATTTTAACAAAACAATTTCTGTCAGATTTTAGAATAAAACTAACACTTTTTGCGCTTTTTAAAAGATATTGTGCAACAAAATCATGATTTTTGTCAAATTTTACAATGTAAAATTTGCCAAATATCATGATCTTGTTGCAGTTCATCAATTAACAATTAATCATATTCAAAATTTTCGAAAGGCCTATTCGTATGTTATACAGGATTCACATAGTTTGCAGACAATGCAGGTTTTTCAATCTAATCCAGTGCTTTTTATAGCAGTAGACGGTTTCAATTCTGCAAGAAAAAAAATCGAATCTTATTCTATTAAAAAAAATTTTTTGTGAAATTTTGCCCAAAAGAGGACTGTACAAAATCTACACAAACCATAATGAACAAGTTCATCAAAAAGTTGAGTGAATATTTCTTGATAAGGGAAGCTTGTTTTCAGAAATGATTTCCTTCTTAATTGCTTATCCCATGCGACGCCCCATTTCTGGCAGGTTTTGAAGTTGAGGGCGCAGCACTAACCGGTTTCGTAGTATTGGCTGTTAATCGACGGCGAAATTGCGGCTATAATTACGTGCATGTAATACGTTAATGCCCGCTAATAGCTACACAAACACATCACAGATATGCAAATTGATCGTTACGATGTTCTTCGTCCATTTGATTAACACGTTTTTTCGTGGATTATACGAATTCGGATGCCTCTGTCTTTTCATACCCGCACATCAAGATCAGGCCACGGAGAGACGTTGACATCGAGTTACCTCAGCGTATGTTAAATAGTTTTTCTAAAGAATACGTTATACTTCAGATTATAGTTGACAAAGGCAGACGGCATAAAATCCTTGAAAGAAACATACAGTAAGATCAGCCCATAGTTAGTCGTTGACATCAGGTTACCCTACATGAGAAGACTTACACTGCATTTTTCACTCAATTAAAAGATTTTTAAGAACTTTTTCCTGAGAACTTCTTTAACTTAGAAAAAAGACTCGCGTGGGCAATTTTGAGAATATTTACGGGCATATAAAAATACTGTCATTCTTGTACATACTATAACGAATAATAATATTCCTCGAAAATGCGCTGCCGCATTGGGAATTCCAAAGTTGGGGAGAGGTCTGCCCCCCCTCAATCGGTTAAAATTTTGACAAAATTGTGAAAATCGGTAATTTTTCGCGCGCATGAGACGCTAATTCTATTTTCCTGCGTTTTATGACAAAATTATATCATTAGCATATATCCATTCAAAAATGAAAATGAAAAAATGAATGGTGATGAAAACTGTCAATATATTTTTTCGTCGGCGTGGCAAACCGATGTCGCAGCTCTTTCGGTCGAGCCATATTCTAGGCTTTCCTCTACTCTACACCATTATAAAATCATGCACTGAAATGGATTTTCAGTTCCAGATACTTTTTTTCAATTGGATTATCAATAATATTACATCGAAAATGGCTCAAGCTCAGAAATCCTGACCTGCGTTTTCTTATATGAATATATCGAGGGCTCCGTGCAAAAACGGTTTATGTCCAGTTTTGTCAAAAATGAGACATTGTCATCATCTTCCGGCTCGGTGATCAGATTATTTTAGTTTGTTCGACGTTATTCAAGCTTGATTGAAATTTATTTAAAGCGATAGTTTAAATTTTGACTATGTCCATTTTGCACTATTCTGGTTTGCTAAAACCGTATTATGTCCATGGTCAGTTCAACATGGACCGTCGAAATAGGCGCACCAGCTTGGCCTATGCAAAGTTCGGCAATGCGTAATGGCAGCTTATCTTGTTGATGAGTTTTTTAATCGCCATGAATTTTGTATGAATTTAATAAATACCATGCAGTCCATGATTTAAATGTGTACGTGCATAAAAATCCTATTGCTAGTGTCACATCACTCGACGATACATTTACTTCCCACCGCCATTGTGACGTCATATTTGTTATTGATATGGTAGCGGCAAGGTGTTATCACCGTTTTGAGGCTGGTCCTTAGGAGTCGTGGTTTGTTTGACATTTTGTTGATTTTTTGTAGTTTTGAAGTAAAATCTTGTTTAGTATTGCTTTGAAAGAGTTAGTTTTACAGAGGTTTTGAAATTATTATTTTAATTTAGATCTAATTGCCCGGTATTATGTCCACAAAAACTAATACGAGAAATGCATGTTTGCTTGCAAGAATGGTTTTAGAGGTTATTTGCTCATAAAAAAATTTTGCAACATACATATCGGGTAAACGCACCAGTTTTGTTATCGAGCATATCGACAACCTTATTACAGCAAGCAGTTTACAATTCTAAAAAAAAATCAATTGCGTTTTTCTCAAAACAGCGAAAATGGTCAAATACAGTTTTTGCTTCAAACCCTCGATATGTAAAATAGCTACATATCCGAAGAACTTTTTGCTCAAGGCCTTAGACGAGTCATACTAAATCACCGAAATAATTATTGTGAATCATTCGAATCTCACATGTATCCGAATCGATCTGAATATTACAGATAAATGCGTCATATCTACCGTTTATCGAATGTGTCTCTGACGATCCAACGGTGACTTTACAAAATAAAAATATGTGAATATGTATATTTATGAACTATTTTTTTCATAAAAAGGAAAAAAAATATATTAGAAATTCAATCTGGGTGAAGTCAGAAACAGTGCCCAAAAAGGGTTTTACTTTTTAAAAACTAAAAATTTAGCGTGTAGTATTGTAAAATTTAATATATGATGTAGCGAACTAAAACCCTAACAAATATCCAGATTTTACTGCATAATGGTCAAATAATATTTACGTTAAGCATATTTCAATACTTCTAAGAATAGATTCCTTCAGCAATATTCCACATTAAACAAGTTATGATTCATGATCGAACAACGAAACTGAATCCTGGATATTTTACATCAACGACCCTTACACGGTCAAAAAAGCTCAGGCCATTTAGGGAATTAGGATGGACAAATTAAATACAAATTACCGGGAAATTAGCAATGTTTTGATGAACAGAACATTCCATTGAGTGGATTCCGCCATACGCTATTAGGGTTATCTCATCCAGAAAATGTTGTCAAGATAAAATTTTTCAAGTATGAATCACTTATGGATCGAGCCGCTCAGGATCGGTTCATCTGCGATTCATGCTTTATGAAACAAAATTTTGAAAAGATTATGAAATAAAATTGTCCACTAATCCGGTGGAAGTTTACTGATTCTAAGTAAGGATGCAACACAACGTTACCATTATTTCCCGATACCGGTACTCCAAAATGAGCTGATACCAATATCATCGATGACTGGAGGCAAGAGAAATGAACATTAAAGCATTGTCAGGGAGTATAATAGCTCTATCAGCTTAAAACCTTCACGGTTTCCATCAATGCTTTACATTGCAACAAAAAGTATCTACGCTTTTGTGTCTTTGTTGTAAAAGACCGTAAGACAAAAATTTGCAAAAAAACTCATAAATAAAATTAAGTCGATATCGGATACACTCATAAAATACCCGATACCTTTATATAGGTATCATAAGTCTATTATAAAAAGAGTTTATAGATTTTGGACTGAACGGAATTTTTTAAATCAAATATGAAGGCGAAGTAATCTCAGACAAATATAATATAATAAAAAAAAATGAATTCTGTTTGATTCCTCTGACTAACTTTGATTTATTTCTTTGGGGGATCAGCATTGGTATAAAAAACAATCGTTTCAATTAGATTCTTGATGCTTTTTAAAAATGCTAAAAATATCAATACATGTGGGACTAAATTTTAATGGAAGATTCGTATCAGGCAAGACATTGAATATTCGAAAACCAATTTTATACTTCTTGCTTACCAAAACGCTTTGCTATACCTCCGGTAGTTTTGACGTTTAATTCGCCCTTGTGGTGTGTACAATTAACGGATTGAAAAAACATTATTGATATAGTGCAAATCTCTATAAAACATTACTACCATTTTCGTACATTTTAAAATAGAAATACGCAGGTGTAATACTGAAAGTATAATATACTTATTTTATTCAGATTTTAACACGATAAACTTCTAAAAATTTAATTTTGAATATACAGCACGAACATACACAGGGAAAGCACGTTAGTTGTATTAATAGATCAAACTTTCAGACAAATTTCTATTGCCATGCATGCCTGCCAGATTTATTACTATTGCAAAAACTGAAAAGTAACTCGTTTTGAAAGTTAATTTTGCTGATATTAATTGATTGAAATTGGAATAAGATTAACCGATCATTAAACACGAGTTAATGATGAACCGCAATAGAAGGGTGCGACATACTAACAGACCATGCTTGGGGGAACTTGTCGATCGAAGTATTTAAAAAAGTAACAAATCTAAGTAATTGCGTATTAACAGTATACTTTGAAGTGTTTTATGATAATGTTCATTTAGCTAATGTCGTCATCTATCATGTAATATATAAGTCCCGATAATATGATAGATTGTGTATTGGGTCAGACGGGAATGCTGTGAAATTGTTATTCGTTGACATGTGGGCAAGTGTGAGGAGCTGTAGCACAAACAGACATTGTTTAGGAAGTTACATAAGTTTAGGAAGTTGGTTGAAAACATTTAATCACCAACAAAAATATATATGTGTTTAAGGTTTTCCTTGGGAGGTTTGGAACTATAGCATAGAAATCAATCAATTTACGTTAGATAGGATAGAAAATTTTTCCAATCCCAATAACAAATTTTATTTTGTCAACCACGAGACACTGTTTGGTACGGAAGTACAGTCTTTAATTCACTACGTTACATAAGATTTAAGAATTGGGTATTTCAAAAACATTTATAAAGCGTAATATTGATTTAGAATCGAAAATATTTATTATTCTGTAACTTCGGCAAGATAACAACTCTCTTTTTCAACAAGACTCTTCAAATACTTGTCCTTCATATGAAATTTTCCGAAATCAACCTATCGAGTAACTTTTAAATGACAAAAAATCATAGATTCAAAATCCAAACAGTTCTGACTTTGAGCAATGAAGAAAGATCAATTAAATTGAAATAAATTATATATGATTTGGACAGCAAAATTATATATGTAAAGTCATCTAATCTATTTTTGTACTGCATTGCCAGATTTGTATCTTAATTTTCACGATATCGTACTCAACATGGAATTCAACGCAACTGAAAATGTAACAATTCTTATTCCGGAAGTTTTAACCGAACCAGAACCATTTAAAATTCTACTGACTATTAGTGAAATTACAAATGCATCTATACTTCTGTTTTCGATGCTTATTTTATTGAGCTTGATAGTGTACGGAACAAAAACAAATAAATGGAGGAAAACTTCTGGAACATCCAGTCTAAATAGTGGAAAAATTTACACGGGTTGTGTAGCAGTTGTTGTCCTCACAATTTTGAGGCTGATACTCAATGTTATCGCATTTCAGCTTCCAAGAATACGAGGCGCGTTAGGATCGTGTGAGGTAATCTGTGACATGGGAACAGGAGCATACTTCATATGCATGTACGCAACGTATCTATTCCTCTGGATGAGACAAAGAGTTATATTTCAGCATCCGTCATTGCGCGATTTGACGGGTAAATGGATGAATGCGGCAAGTTGGTTTTCCTTGCTCGTTTTGAGTTTTGTCACTCTTGGAGTTTTATATTATTACATCAAACCCAACACATATAAACCAACACTCGACGGATGTATTTGGGAAAAGAAAAGCTACTCCAACAAGTTATCCTATATTATAATGTCAGTTTTGATGTTTTCGCAAGTTTTATTAGTCAGTTTGTTCATATATCCGATGTTAAGAAGCAAATCGGTTAGAAACTTGGACACAAAAGAGTTACAAAGCACGGGCAGCATTAAGAAAATTATCAGAGCAAAACGGGATATGAAATATATTTTTAAACGAATTATTTTAGGAAATATGTTCGGTGAAACGATTCCAGTAACATGGACAATTCGTCGTTCAGTGGTGAGCGGTATGATTGTTGCTGTCACGGATTTAATGGCCACCATTATCGCGTCACTGCTAATAGCTCCAACTGTTCCGCGAACAATTACAGATACTATTTACAGTATAAATTTACTAATAAATGTATTTTGGATTGTGGCAACGCTCGGAAGTAATCGACGAATTCTGGCAAGTATTTGCATAAATATTTCTAACGAAAGAGCTTCCAGGACGACCACTGATTCCTACACGAGCAAGGAATACGATAGCGAAATTAAGGAACCGGATGATTCAACATCAAACATGTCATAACTTTCCATAACTTTGGAACAAATTGATTACGCTTAGAAAGCGTGATGAGGAAATGCGTGGTATGACCTATCATGAAAAGTTCAGTGGACGAATAATTTCGGGAAATAAAACTGCTGTGTCGTACAACATGTTGGAACCCGGCGATGCAGCGCCTGGTATTGACATTTAAAGAAAAAATGGAAAATCAAGAAAATTTCCGCAAATAGAATAAAATTTTAATTTTTTTAAAATAGTGAGGTTTGAGACGCAGTTCAGTTTCGCAACATCTAAAATGCAATTTTGTCAAGCTTCAAGGAAAAATAAAACTGAGATACAAAGAGCTTGCATCTAATTTCTTGAACCCATTCTACAGCACTGTGATGCGATCAAAATAATTTAATTGATGGACCGTTTACATATATTCACATACATATTAATCACATTCTTATGTCTCATCCGCCCCATTATAAATAGTCCATTTGAAGAACATACCTGATATCAAGTAGACTACTGCGTGCCGGTAAATTTACTGTTTTTACTAATCTATAATCATTACGAAATATGCTAATTTTCTTAATAACTTTTCGAGATCCGGAAGTCAGTGACCGGTATACATACTGCTAAGAAATGAAAAAAAATTAAGTGTATTATACATGTAACTCAATTGTTCAACAAATATGTAATATGGCTAGAATATTATTTAATTTAATGTTGGCAGTGGAAATTGAGCAAAAATTAATTGTTTTTGGTTCGCTCACAGCGAATGCAGATGCAGATATTTCCAGAATTGCAGATATTTGTAAATGTTATACTCATATTATACACATGTCGGATTAGGACAGTTATCTATGAAAACAAATTGGCGGCACCATATACACGCAATATTCAATCGTAAACAATAATTTTGCCAACCACCATACGCCAGAATGACGGCGATTAAACGCGAGTAAATTTTCTTTGCATTCTTTTTAACACTGTCATGTTGAATGCCAAATCTTGGTATTCGAAAATCGTTTTCTGATACGTTATCCTGAAATAGCACCTTTGAAAAACGAATATTGACACACGTATAACACATATTTCACTTTTCAATAATTTTAATATAAATATTCAATATTTTAATTTTTATAATTATGTAATTTTGCTGATCTATTCCATATTGAGCATATTATTTATTTCATAAAATAAAATTTTTTGCAGAATGTTTGTGTTATTATCAGAAAGTAGTAGTATTATCAGAAAGTTAATCCTGTCAAACATAAGTCCTGATACCTGTGTCACATGTTTGACAAATCATGCTCCGACAGTTTTTCTCTGCTGGGTCATGTCTTGGAGGCGTGATACATGAGCGGCTCACACTCAACTAAACGCCTTAGGAGAGTATCTCAATATTGAAATGCTCAAGCGGCCCATTTTCCCCTATAGCCATGGCCATACGTGGGTCCCAGATGAATCACCCCCAGCGTCATGATCAACAGCGTAATCGGGGAAGAAAAGCACGATGCCGTGACCTTCTTCGCCACACGCAAAATAGTATTCTAAGTGCCACAAGTCATACAAAATTACAAAATAACAATTTTCGCAGACGTAGCTGTGGTCATTTCCATAATTCAGATGCTTACGGGTCATGACATTTTCTTATTTGGGAAACTCTCTCACCTCATGTGTAAATTTTTGGTAAAAAAATGTCTAAACAAAGTTTATCTGATTCGGAAATATATTACTGGTAAGACGTTTTCTTTATCGTTCGGTGTCAATTTGGACCAGCCTCGTAAGGGAACGTGAACACAATATCTAATTTGAATATTAAAACCATTGTAATGCATTCATCAACACAATAATGGCATAAATCGTGATTCGTAAAAATCGTTTAGAAATTTCTCGGAATAAACTTTATTAATATTGATTTGTGAATCACCGTCTAGACTCGAGACGAATTTAAAATAAACCCAAACGTTTTTGAGGAAAATTTTAAGAAAAGAAAGTATGTAGTGAAGTTCATACCACTTTATATGGAATCAGCCCCAGTGATGCATGGGTAATACAGAATTTATCCATTGTTCCAGATTCATAATATAGAACACCTACATCACACGAAATAAAGAGTTACATTAAGACGGCTGGAGATGATTTCTACTGAACAAGGGTACTGATTAGGGATATCACTATTGGACTCAAAATTCAAAGAGATTTCGATACATGGCCATGATGGGAATTTTCATTTTTGTCAATTCGAAAACGGTTACGAGCAAATAATTCATTCGAGGTTGAAATTCTACATATATTTCGGCCATTAATTTGTTCGATCAGAAAATGAATTTATCTGGAAATAGCAAACTTATGTAGTGATGTAATATACATTGGTGCTCATCATGTTCACACACATTGCACTGCGTCCATTAACAAAAAATAGTGATGTTGGTCGAAGCAATTGTGATAACAGATTTGAATAGCAATATTGCTATGATATTGCAGTTTTGGATTATATGTATATCGAAAGATATGTAGGCTAATACATGAAAGTCCGCAGAATTCGTGACGACACAAAGTCGATTGAAACGTAAATATTTTCCGAGGTATCGCAGAATAACATTTATTTCATTGTTGACCAGGAATGGCGGAAAGTCAAGTATTTGTTGCATAGCAGGTCGTAAAACGCACTGCTGGCGACCATCACAGTATGAAAAGTTTGTCATAATATCGTACATATTAGTTATCATTTGCAGTCAAATAACCTTAAGAGGGTAATTCGTGATGAGATCATCATGCTATTACCAAAACATTCGAGCATGAATCGATGATCGAAATATCAAATTATGGATGATTTATTAATAGGGATACGTGATATTAAAGTAACAAATTTCCAATATGGAAAAGTGACGAGACCCTGTTTAGATGTAGACTGCAGAATATTTACATGTTGCAGTTACTTGGCAATTGCACGCGACTTGTTTTGGATATTTTGGTTATATTTATTTTCAGTCAGAAAGCCATTATTGTGTTAGGTCTATCGGTAAAAGCGTTTGAAAGGGGGTTTCCGGTAGTCCTGATGTAGGTTGGAAATAACAAGTTACATTCCACATCTGTCACCCAGTACAAAAAACCATCAAATTACGGAAACAACATGACAACACAACACATCGGTTTTATTTTTTATTTATTTTACATACTGCATCTACACCTAAGACACAAATTCCAAAGCAAAAACATCACATGTTACAGTACGTGTTTCTAAGTCTATTCCGTTTTGACATGTACGAGTCCCAGATGCCGATGAGCCTAAACGTGGTGCATCAATAGACTTGTTTTTTACAAAATTGATTGCAGAAAAATACCTTTGTAAGACAAAAGAAATATTTTAAAACATTTGAAAGTCAAAATCTCACAAAATAGGTTTAACTACATAGAAAAATGTACCGTTGAGGAAAAATAAAAAGAATATCTATCTATCAACAACTTATAAAATTACAAATATGAATATTCTGTGGAAAAATTGAGATCAATAACAAATTGCCAATTTGTTCATATATTTTGGTTAATACTTTTATGGTCTAACCAGCCTGGGAAAGTCGAATCAAATAAAATTTGTGCTACAAAAACTTCGCGAAATCATACCAAACAACAGAAGCCAAGAGAAACCTATTCCTGATTTGTTTTTTCCATCCCCATTAGCCTCTTTTCCATTTAGCTTTTGTTTCATTTTCTCTTTCATATTTCATTTCATATTTTTATAAATACTCGTTCCAAGCAAGGCCAAAAATAGTGCCTTAAAAAGCCAACTAACACACACAAGTGACAAACAGCCAGTACAAAATGAAGTACCAGCAACTGCAGTATTTAAGTCGCGTGGTGAAGTTTCTCAAGACGACTAAGCCACTATACTAAAGAGCAGAGAGTTGAATCTCCCCACCTGAGATTTCGCGAGGCTCTTTTCTGGATTCTACCATAGTCTTGCAAGATCCTGAAGATCACAACGTCAAAGAATTTTTTTTTACACCAATTAATATACGGTACAATAACAACAGACAGACAATTTCTTCTGGGAATCAACCTTATAAAATCTGTAACCAATGAAAATAGCATTTCTCAACTCTGCAAAAATGGTAAAAATGGTCTTGCCTGAAACGTATTTCATTTCTTACGTCCAGAGAATAGTGTCACAAAAACTGTGAATGCAATGATGGATCGCCACAATAAGGCAAGATGCATCAGTGGGTTATGCGGGACAAATGCGAGATAAAATTGGTGAAGAATATAATAATACTATACCACATTAGAAAATAATCAATCTTGTGTGTCTCAGAAGTTAAGATTATTAAGAGGTATGAAAAATTATTGGTCATGTTTTTTTTCATTTCGTAAAGAATACACAGTGAGAACAAGTCTAATTTCACTTGAAAAATTAAATCGAACATCACCATATCGACTTCAATCAATTCAAGGAATAACATACTCTGCATTGAGTTGATTTGATAAGATAAAGATTTCATTTTTATCCTCGAGAGAGAACCCAGAATATGAATTAATTGCCCTGTGCATGGACCTGGTTAGTGAAGGAAGCCGGAAGCAGTGCTCACATGAATCAAAGTGAACAGGCCAGGCGTGCAGCACACCTTTCGCATATAATTATCTCTCACAAGATTGGAACCCATGACAGGACGAAGACAGATGGTTAACTCGAAGCACAAAACTAACGCTTTAGCGATTGAGCTAACAGACACCCGGTATTGTCAATTGCTGTGCACTAGATGGGACATTGTGTTTTTTCAGACTTTTGCTTATGTTAGTTGCAAAACACTTTACTCAAAACATTTAAACAAAATCGCATTTATCATCAAGTTAATATAAAATTTGAGGCTGCGTAGAATCTCAATTGGAATCTGGATGATCAAACAAGAAATTTTTATTTGTCCGGCACGCATCAATGATGAACCGCATCATGACAAGAGTACATCATCGGCGCTTCCACTTCTATAAATAGAACAGCGTTGGCAAAAGCATGATGTACCTTTGAATTGACCAAAGTCCACATGGTGTGTTCAATAAAAAGAATAACATACAGTGATAACCTTTGGTTTGTGGCAAAAATTGTGCAAATATTTGAAGCTTTAAAAACATGAAATAATAATAATGAAACGAAAAATAACTTACATACATGTATGTGTAATTGGAAACTGTACATAAACATACATAGAAATATGAAAGTTATAAAAAGATATGAGAAGAAATATTGACAAAAACAATAAATAAATTTATAGTGCAGATGTGTATCGATGTATCTATGAATATGTTGTAGTTTCTTTTTTACCATTTACATGGCGCAGGATAGACATGAGCCAGTAGCAGAATTTTTTTTTTCGGGTTTTAGAAAATTTTGTGACATTTACTTCCGCTGACCGAAAAACTATAAAACCATCAACACTGCTATTTCATAGCAGTGTTGATGATTTTGAAACTTTTTATGGATTGGTTGTTCCTAGACATTCAAAGAGGCATTTTCAGTCTTCTAGCAAGAGATCATGAAATATTAAACTATTTGCTGAATTGTCTTTCTTCCGATAGAACATTTTTCTTGGATATCCAAGTATCAGACATTCTGCCAACCTGATATAGCGTGAGTCGTTCGCAGATCCTTGTTGAAACACCAGGAGATTATCATATACATATACAGACAAAAATTAGTTTAATATTTGTTATATAAAAAAAATATATATAAAAAAATAAGTAAACATTAAAAATATATGTTCAAGACTGGCTAAATGTTATATGGTCAGCTTATCTAACATCTCAAAAATGGGTCCGATCAGAAAAAAATATTAACAAATTGTAATTAAATATACATCTGTCAAAATCAGCAATACTGATACTTCATAGTGGTGTGGATAGTTTTAAAGCCTTTTTGTTCATCCGAAGAGGACGTTCATCACCAGGACAGTCAAACTAAGTTTGAATATAATCCTTAATTTGGGATATAAGCAATACTGGAGATTACAAATTTGTGAAAGCGCACACAATGTTTACATGCAGAAAAAGTAATTCTCAACTGCAAGTATAATTTTAAGACTCGAAAAGTCTGAAAAATAAACAGAGATTTCCAATCCTACTGTTTAAGCAGAAATTTATCAGTGACTAACTTTGGTTCAAATTCGAACTCAAATGAGCTGAATTTACCAGGGATAAGACAGAATCTGTATCAAAATCTCATTTGATACATTATCATCATACTTCTGTCATATATTTTCATGTTAACAAGTTTAAGCTAATAATCTTTTCTTTCCTTCCAATAATTCCAAAAGAGCGTTAACTGATATTTTGTTGCCCTGAGAATCGTTTTTTCCTGGTAATACAGATTGTTGTACTGCATTTTCAATTTTCTTCTCAGAAAATCCAAGTCCATAAATAAGATTATAATTTTTTGTCATACGTTCTGCATCATCTTGTTTGAGAACCTCTGTAAATAATGACACAAATTCAGAATATGACAGAATATAAATTAGAATGCTACTCGATACACCTTGCTATGAGAAAAGTTGCAATTTCCAACTCCTGACTCCACACAAAAAATGAATTTGGCCGAAAGCAAACGAAAAATATCCGTTTGCGCTTTTTGTGCAAACAATTACACGATTCCATGCTCTAAATACACATAAATTAAATAAAGATATGGCTTCCACAGTTATGGAAATAATACACAGATGAAGATACTCGTGTGAGGAACAAATAGGATTAAATGTGTCAAAATTGAATGATTTTTTGGGAGACGTGGGCTGCAATGCGTATGAAATATATATCAGCAAAACTTTCAGAACGTCCATATTCTAACCTACGGGTACCAACGCTATTGCTACCGGCTTACGATGAGGCTTTTAACATGGAAATTTTTATGATATCCATAAATATGGCCCAATAACTTTCAGCCAGAACTGTAAGACAGTATGATTCTTTAGAAACGAATGATGAAAAGAGAGAATGAGAGAGAAATTTGCACCGTAAGTTCGTATAGACACACAACAAATCTAACGCATTCTTACTCAGTTTTGTGCATTCGTCACACAGATCAGTGTACACACGGCCTCACTTGAGAAGATTACGGTAGTATAAATAATAATTGTACAAACCTGCATTCAATGGATGATAAGTACGCAATGCATGAGATAATTTATTGAACTTATGATACCAAGGTTCAGTGCGACGGGGTGAAACATACGTATTATCATCACTTCTTTTGGTTGGTTGATGTTCATCCCATCCTGTAGTTTTAAGCAAACGAAACATGTGAAACTCATGAACATTTTAAACATCTGGGATTTTCTCTCCAACAAAATAAAGATTTAATTTTGCCCTAATTGTTCTGGATAAACATCCAGAATAAAAATAATAAAATTCAGTTTCAATCCTGCAGGAAAGAAAATTCGAGAATAATTCTTCCCCATATAAAAAAAGGACTTCTACCCTTGCATACCAATTTGGGGGTCGCAGTTCTATTAGTGCGTGAAGTATAGCGTAAATTTCTAATCATTTCTGTTAAAAGATCAATATTATAAATCTTACATACAATAATCAACCATATTGAAGTAGAACATGATTTTAACATAAATTGAAATCGACACAAACCATCAGGTAACTGTGGAATCTCCCTGTCCATACTCGAAGAAGTTGAAGGAAGAGAAATAGGTAGGGAAGATGCAGACACGCGATGATTATTTTCTGTTGCAACATTTCCGATCTGACCCAGTGGTTCTCTTTCCCAGGAAGGTATTGTCGTAGATATTTTATTTGCTCCTGATGCGAGGATTGGATCAGCCATTGCATTAGGTTTGGCCAATCCACCTCGCATTTGATAAACCCGTTCGAGAGGTTCAAGAAAGAGTTTCCAGCTGTGAATAAAGATGACATAAAATCAAAAAATTAGAATTTGTCCAGAAACATTTTAATCAAAAATAATTACAGCAAAAACCAGAATTTTTAATAAATCATCATGCACTAGATGGCTCATGTATAAATGTAGAACGATTTGACCGAACCCCACTCTTTTTAATGAATTATCAATGCCTTTTTATTGAAAAAAAATTTTTGTAAATGTCAGCAAACAGTGTAGTTCATGACAGACGCAGTTACTCAGATACCAGAAAAAATGAGTTTTATCACAGGAAAATTAGGCAAATTTTAAGCAATATTCATTCCATCACACATCTGTGACCAGAAGATTTAAAGGTCTCCTTTTAAGTGTCTGATAACAATCAGATTGTATAAAAAGGTTCAAAATCATCAATACTGCTATGAAATAGCAGTGTTGATGGTTCGAAGGTTTTTGGATACCCGAAGAAAACGAACGTCAACCGAAGATAAGAAATGAATGCTCTAGAAACCTGAGAAACACTGCTACTCTTATAGCTCATGGATTCCCCTATGGTATAATAAATCTCCATTCAGACTTATTTCAGCCGATGAATTTCCTGAAAGGTCGAATAATATTGGACAATTAGTTAGGTAATTTTGACATTCCTCATTCTCAAGTTTTTCCAAAAAAAAATATATATAAACGAAGCTCACTCCGCCATTCCACCACTTGTTTCAGATCTTTGTAACAACTTCAATATAATAGATGATGTGAGAGGTAGTTGATGTCTTACACATGTTGATTTGATGACATGGATTGGTAATATTCCTGTTTCTAGTCTGAAAAATGTAAAGATCCAGATACACTAAACTGTGGTTACAATTCTTGTGTATGAAAAAGGATTCATCTGATCACAAAAAAATGTCCAGTTTTAGAACCATCACCACTTAACAAAAAACTGGACACTAGCCTGTCAGCAATATGTTTTGTCATAAAAACATACAAGTTGTATACAACTGTAGCTTCTGCGTGGCAGAATAAAACTTCTGATTAAACAGATTAGACACTTTAAATCTTAACAGGTACATATAGAATCGATTTACCAATATACAAGAAGAAAATGAAAAATAATATTTATGGTGGCTATAAAAATAGGTACAAGACAAACAATTTCCCTGGATAGAACTGAAAATCTCCAAGTGCGGTAAATACCTTTGGATACAAACTGAAACATCATTAACAATGATATTGCAAAGCATTTTGTAGTTTTGTGATTTTGGAATATTGCTTTTTTGGTGAATTCCTCAATCCTCAATTCTACCTTCATGTGCGCGAATAGTCAAGTCCAGTGTTCAAATTAAGTTTTCAAATGTGAGTTTTGACAAAGGTTGATGCAATTTTGCAGAGGGTATAATTACAGAATGCTCGATGTATTTCAAGCAACAACAAATCATGGATAAGAAATGTTCGATTGGTATGTTCAAAGGGAGATTTATAAACTATATTTTACTGAAAATTTTCTCTTCTGGCAATAAGATAGTAGGAACACACACAAAAACCAGAGTAACAGAAATAAGAGACAAATTAGGATCGTTGATGCCATGTTTTTGTGGCCCAACTTATGTTCATACTCTAAGACATATTTTGATATAGCGGTAGCTTAGGTGTTGTCATATAGCAACTATCATAGGTAAAAATGCGATAAATCATAAATATGTTGCCTGTAGGATAAGAAACGCATTTTATTTATGGCATAATTAGTGAACGAGTCGTAGACAAGTTTCATAAAAACGTTATGGCTACCCGTTACTGCTTATCTCGATCCCTGATCGAGTCACAGACATCAAATTTCAGAATAACTTAAAACCCCAGATTCTAACTAGCAGAATGTTAGCATTCTGACTGACAGAATGCCAGCAAACAAACCACTGAAATACCCAACAAAATGGGTTTCATCAGAAGAAAATTTGACAAAAGGGAAATATATCATGATAACTCTAATCAGCAGAAAATTCAAATGTCTCTTTTTATGTTTATGATAGCAACAAAATTGTACAAAATAGCTTAAAATCATTGCCAACACTGCTATGAAATAGATTCTTTCATTCATTCAAAGAAAATTACATAAAAGTTTTGGGCATTAAACAAACAAGATTTTGTCACCCTGTCTATAGATTGTTTTGAAGTTTTTTTTTTTTAAAAATAAAGTTTTTTTTCACCCTGCCCATCTTACCTGTCAAGCTCTTGCAGTGATTTTTTCAAATCATGGATTTCAAGATTTTGATTTGGAGATAGTTGTGCTAATATTAATTCAACAAGTTTTTCTTCAGCTTCATGTCGAAGCTGTGAAACATGACCTTCAGATGGACCTTGAAAAAAGATTTTTTGATAGAATCTTCGATTCCAAATATAAAAGGTGTTATGTAAGTTTCAAAATTTAAAAAGGGGAATGAATCATAAATTACTAATATCATTTTCCAGCGATTCAAAATGAACATGAATTTTCAGAAAATATATGTGGTTTTCGAAGCACATCTTCATTTGCTATCAAATATTCGATTCGTTTAGTAAATATAATAGCAATACCTTTCACATTGGAAGATTTCTGCAAACCACCATTGCCTCTCGGAACACTGGTTGATATTAAATTGTTATTTCTATCTTCATGAAACTCTGACAAACTTGTTCTTGACCTACAATATTTATTATTCATGGTAAACATGTTTTAATTTCATGTGCGCAAATCAAATGTGACAAAAATAGGCCCTTGAACATTGCCTTAGCAAGAATTTTGTCGAGCAGCAGTTGTAATAGTCACAGGAAAAGCATTATACTAAGGAATGTTTGATATACATTCAGATTTGCTCAAAGTTGTAGTAACATAGTAGTTTTTGAGTTCCCGGAAGCCCATAAATATCAAAAAAATTTGAGCAATCAAGATGGTTACCGAAAATAATTAATTGAATATGTGTTCAAAAATAGCTCTGCAAATCTATCATTCGCAACAAACTTTAGCTGAAACTTCGATTTCACAGCATTGAGGCTTGGATGGAAGCATATTATTAAGCACGGGAAAGATTTCAACAATCAATCCTGAGAGACAGCGAATGAAACAGTGACTCATAATTGACAAAAGATGCTCAGACATTTTTTTTTGGCGACTGCCTTCAGCTTACCTATCATTCCCAGAGTTATTTAATATTATTGGAGACTCTATGGATGAAGACTTATTGAGACAATCAGAAAAAAACTGCAAAATCTTCTCATAGTTCGTCATACTTGTATCTTTAAAATCTAGTAAAACAAATTGCATAAAATAGGACGAGGTATTTCTGTAAATGAAGATTACAACACAATGGAATGATATTATTATGGTTGTTCCCAGAATGGCAGCTACTCTGCAACTCAGACAACCAATTTTTTTCATCAGGAGAAAAATCAACAAATAGGCAGCACTTTGTCATATATAACCGGGTGCCCGGTTAGCTTAATTGGTAAAGCATTGGGAATACGCTTTTGAGCTACGCACTACTAATTCACCCCTAATTCGGAACTTGTTTCTGCAAAAGAGGTCGTGATTCGCCACATGGTTAAGCTGTATTCTCGACTTTCCTCTCCCACAGGATAAAAATGAAATCCTATCCTATATCTTTTTCTATGAAAAAGGAAATGCCTGTTTTCAGTGGCTTATAGCAACCAAACTGTAGAATAGGTTGAAAATTATCAATGCTGCTATGAAATAGCAGTGTTAATAGTTTCAAAGCTTTTTTTACATCCAAAGAAACCCGAAGAACAAAATTCTGCCCCCTGTGCAGTTCTATTATATTTTTAAGCAAATAATTGAATAAATCATCAAAATATTCTATTTATTTTTAATTTAAAAAAAACAGCAAAAGCTCCAAAATGAATATTTTCAACATATCAATACAATCAACAAAATAGCGGTATACATACCAACAAAATGCGCATAGATGATTTTCAATATTGAAAGACTAAGCGGAAGATCATGTCGTAATGCGACAAGTGAAAATTGTGATTCTGTTACTAAACCAGTCAGCTTTCGATCGTATGTTGTGAGATCTATGTACATATTTCTGAAAAATTAGTTTGACAAATATTAAAACTGAACCAATAATGAAGCAAACTCTCGTACGGCAAATATTTTGATACAATTAGGGTTTTTTGAAAGTATTGCCATGTTGATGATGCATATACCTAACAATTGTTCAGAAATTTTATTTTAAGACTGGTGGTATTAGCGTTGCCACATTCAGATAACTTACTTTTCAATCAAATTCTATTTCAAATAATTTATGGGCGAAGGTGAAGTACGGTACAGAGTACTTTCTGATAACATCCAATTTCTCAGGGTGTTCTGAGTTGCAGATTATATCCTGACAATCAGTAAAGTTGATAATTATAATAATATAAAATCCGGTAAATTGAAATAAAATTTATTATACACATCACATCAAAACATTGAATATTAATTAACAAAAAAATATTACTTCAATTTCTGCGAACTGAATTTCTTCAATTGTTTCCTTACTTGCTCTTCTAATGTTGTTTTTTGTTCAGATTCACCAGAATTAGAGTTCAATTCTGACATTAGATGATTTGAATGTATGTATGGACCTGAAATGTAAGACCTAAATAATAACGATGATATAACAATAACTTGAATATTTGATTTATACAAGGTCCTAAACATGTTTTGCTAACAACGAAAATCCTGATAGATCACGCTGCTAAGGCACCTACCTCATCTTCCACACAAGGGCTACACTCAACAAAATGTAGTTTCCGATCAATATTTCAGTACGTCCATTCTTATAAACTAAGATACCAGTACCAGTAATGAAAAAATTTTACTTTGAAGCAAAACTCATACATCATGCAGACTATAGTATAATCACAAGATGAAATGTCGAGAAAAATCAAATCATGCTTGCTTTGTAGTAAAACGAATAACTGCTGACACATTCAGTCAGGAAGCCGATCATCATTCAAACACTCAATTGTATGTCAAAAATGTAAATATTCGATATAGCGCAGATTAATTTCGGATGTAATATTTTAAAATAGTAGGTTTTGAACATTTGTTAGTTTTACAGTATATATTTGTGCAAATTCATCAGAAAATTCCTTATTTTCGTTCAAATTCAAACATTTTCTGCAAAGCTTAAAGGCCTCAATATATGTTTGCGTAGTTAGCCTTTTTTCTAGGTTTGTTTGATATTTTGCAGTTCACAGCAATTTTCTTCGAACTTCTGCATTCTGAATATCAGGACAGGATAAAAATAAAATTAAAAATAGAATGCCTTTTTTGAGTGTCTGGTAGCAATAAAACCATACAAAATTTTTCAAAATTATCAATATTGCTATGAAATAGCAGTCTTGATGATTTTGAAGTGCTTCGGTCGGTATAAAAAAATGACATTGATCAACGTTTCAGACACCCCAAGAAAAACAATATTCTGCAACCTTGCAGCAAGGTACCCAACATTCTATTAATCTGGAAGGCTTATTCAATAAATACTCTGGTTCGGATTTCCAATAATTCTACTCATTGAGCATTCAAGTCATTTATATTTTATTAAAACCCAGAACATGTGCCTTTCCATTGTACAAAAATGCCACCCGTCAATTTAGGAAATATGAGACAAAGGGTTTCACAAAAGGTGTATCAGCATTAGTCCATATACTTTTGTAATTTGTACTATTCATTAAATTTCTGGAACAAGGTCTTGGCCCTTGTATTTGGTTCAAATATTATCATTAATATTACAAACAATCCCATTGTGAAAATATAAAAGAATATAATAATTGTCCTCGAACTCTCACCTGGGCGTTAATTCACGTTTTACAAAACACACAAAATTTAAAACAAGGTTCTAGATAGGGCTTTCCTTACAATTCGGTTTAACAATATCCCAAATTTACTATATAAATAGAATATGGAATGTGACAACGACTATATTTTTGCCCATTTTGCAACAATATCGTGATTCATATCCCATATTACAATATATAGTTTAGAATATACCATGATTTCACGGCAGAAGGAATCAATTTAATCATAATCGAAAAATGAAATCCGGATAAGTCAGAGTGAGATACTGAACCAGTATCTTCCTAAATTGTTTTTAGGCTTCTTGTTTGCAAGTCAACAATATCTGGGAATACGATTACATTTTATTCAATATATATGATGTTATGTCCATTCAGGTTCCCATTAGAGACAGACATCCAGTATCGACAGGCTGATAGAATCTTGTTTTTCCTAGGGTGTCCAAAAAGTTTATGTAGCTTTCGTTGGATGGATTAAAAGGCTTCAAACTGCTATTTCATAGTATCAGTATTGATGACTTTGAGTCATTTTCTACAATTTGGTTGATCCAGACACTCAAAAAGAGACGTTTCAAACTTTTATCAAGAAATTAATTATTAAATAGCAAAGTAGCTGCAATTCTGGTGAAAACTACTTGAATAAATATGCCTTGATGAATTTTTCTGATTGCTATTCAGAATACCTACGGCACTTGACATTCGCCATTTACTCTATAACAAAACACACAAAGAAACGCAAAGAACATTTGATCAATATGTAAACATTATGATAAATCTCTTTTAATTTCAAACAATGTGATGTGACTTTGATATGCTTTGAAAATTCATTAACAAACTAAACATGTAGTGTGTCCTCAAAGTTAAGTACCATACTTACTAATCGCACAATATATTATCTTAATAACCACTTGAAGTGTTTATTTTTTACTACTGAAAACGGCCATGGTTATGCTTGGCTCTTGAATATCGAGTGCGGTCCTAAGTGGAACAAAAACCTGGAACCCCAACCTTATCAAATGGATTCATGGAAAAATATCTTTACATATCTCTATTACATCTTTCAGGACAGCAGTATTTGTTATTTTTTGTACTGGCATACCGCCACCAAAATGCCGACATTACTGGCATTTCACAGTATTTTATTCTATAAAAAAGCATGCTACTGTGATATCTTAAAAAGTGAAGAATGCCCATCAGGTGCAGGTTGAAAAAATGTCATCAGTGATGGCAGGAAGATTTTAAATCTTTAGGACTTAAAAAATAAAGGTGAAATAATCCAACTCAAAATAGCCAGTCGATGACGCAATCATTTTTCCCTTGTTACATGGGAAATTCGCCATTATTTAGATATTGCAAAGGTGATTGAGTACAAAACGCACGATAATTTTCTCATTTCAATGCTATTTTTAGTGCAAATCCAAAAAATGTACATATACTCCCTACACTACTCTCCAATATGAATCGTAACCTTTAATTAAAGCTAACCAACTTTCAGAAAATTGAATTGCAGTACAATATCATATAAGCGATTTCAAGCTACCACTATCACTGCTAGTGGTGAACAATAAAATATATTTATGACATAAAACAAAGGTTTTTCTACCTCCCATTGATGTAGTACTGTATCTGTAATGCAAGAGTCATCTCAGGCACTAGCGTATTTAGGGAAGGGGACGTAGTCCCATACCCTCCCATCGTCGACCGACAAGAATCACAGAATGGTCTTCTGAATGGTATCAGAATGGTATCAGGATGAACTTCAGTTTGGGTATAAAAAGTGACTGATTGTGCTTGATTGTTGGGATAACAATTCGTTTTTTAATAAGGATCAAAATCCCCACTGCTATATAATTCATTTAAGGAAAAATGAGATGGAATTGGGTATCAAAAAGAAAACAAGATTCGCTTATACTTGACCAAGTCTGATAGAATGACAAAGACAATAAGTTCTGTGATGATTCTCTATGTACTCACTTCTATTGGAGAATGACATCAATAGACTTTATCAATAGCAAGATACATCATGGCAAAAAACATAGAGACCTTTCAACACGCAGCTGACCAGTACGAACAAAGAAAACAAATCAAACCAATAACAACAAAACCTACATTGAAACTAAGTCAACAAAAAGTATGAATACTAAGAGCGGTCATTCATAACATTTGTTTTGAAACGTATACGAGTAAAGAATATATAGATGTAGTATGATAACAATATGGCACAAAGCACCACAAAACTATTTATATACTATATCCCAAATCTAGTAGATGTGGTCCACTAGTAGTTCATATCTAGCATATTCAAGTTAATGATCTGGGTACATGAAACTAATCTTGTGGAATGAAGGCATCCATAAAATAAATGATGCTCCGACTACAAATCAATATATAGAAAAGTACTGTTCAAATATAAAAAATCCTTCCTGCGCTATTCTTTGGTACACCCAGTATAATGTAACCCAAATTAGGCGTAGGCATGGTGCAACAAAGGCTCATGGTTAAGCAAATAAAAGTTCTGACTGGGATATATATAATATATCTATGAGCTATATTAACATTTTGGCTCATTACTCCCTAAAGTTTTATTATGTATTGAATAATGTTTCAACATAGCAGGAAAACAAAACTGCTGATATTTAACCATAATTAATAGCCATGATCTATGTCAAATTTTACAAATCCACGAAACACCAAACGAAGTCATCGGAATTCTGAAATACCTGACTCTATATCTGTAACGACATCGCTATTTAGGACGCAAAATGTGTACAAGAATATATTTAACCTGCAGATTGTGTGGCAATGGGAGGCAACACAGCTTTAGTATTCAGAGTTGGTAGTCCATGCTTGAATGAATGAGATCTATCACCCATAGGTGACGTATATGAGGATACCTGAAGTAAAAAAAAAAATTAAGAAAGAATAAAAAAAAACATATCTAAACTATAAAGAAAAATTAATGACACTGAAAATACCTTTTTTAGGAACTTGCATAGATTCAAAACCTACTGTATATATATTGCAACAGTTTTAGATAATTCAACACCACAGCTTCATAGGACATGTTGGAGGACATAGTCTATCAGTATTTAATCGACTGCCTATGAAATGGTTCAGCTACAGTCAAAACAGAAGGTACGATGATGCAATTCTGACTAGAGCTGTCCTTATAGTTCAACTTGATCAGTTTTCGAAATTTACAATATAAAAAGAATAGTGTTTCAACATTTCAGATGAATGTAAGTATTATATTTGACGATATTTCAGAAGACAGAACTGAACCACTTAAGTATATTACAATGACTATTATCAGGGCAATGGTACAGCCATCTACAACTTCTCATCTTGCATATACAGGGTGTGATGCAATTTTAAAGCAATTATTATGACTGCAGATTCAGATCAATGCTGTACATAATTTAATATAATTGTGAGCAGGTCTGAAAAGATTTATCATTCGAAAATTGTAATATTCATTACAGCTTTCAAATCCCAATTTATTCGCCATCTGGTTGCCATTGCTGGAACTGATGTGACAAAGAGACAAATGCAGTCCTACAAAATCCAAAAATTGAAAAGCTGCAATGTCAGTTGTCACAGCGACTTTTCATTCCTCATTTAGCAACTTCATGCTGCAGGAATTGGAAAATTAAAAACGCCATACAACTATGCAATAAATTATGGTACCGCACTTGGTTATTAAAAGGCTTTGCAAAATTTATGTCACTGAGCTGGTTTAAAGCCTCGTGCAGCATGCTCCATAACATGATTAAATTAAAACATAGTGAAAGTGAAATAATATTTATATAATTTTACAGTGCCAACAGCCTTTCAGTAGTGTTTATAGCTTTCTAAAACACATAACTCACCTTTCTTGCCAAGTTGTGTTGATCGGAAGTATTGAAACCAGATTGTATTCTTGAATCATATGCTTCCCAATCTGGTTGTGTCAGTATAGAAGGTGTTCCATGAGGACCAAGTCTTGGTAATGGCCATGATTGATTTAGATTCTTTGGTGATCTGCAAATATATATTAAAATATGCTAAATTATAATTTATAATAAAATTAATCATCTGTGGTTCGGCGTATCCCAAATTAAAGAAAATAGTTTGGCAGTCATGTTTTCATAGACAGAAAAACCTTTGTAGTCACTATAGTGACAAACTTGAAGAGAAAAGCTACAACATCTCAAATACAATTCTGTATTGCACATTAGTATTGCCCAGTAAATTTGTTGAAGTCAACTGATTGAACCGGTCTTAGGATCCGAACCGGATGTGGATCTTACTTAACGAAGCTGAAAAAGACAAAATATCAAACAATTTCAGATGTGCTATGAAGATTACTCATATGTGTACTCTCTACTCTACTGCAATCTCCAATATAGCCTAATATTTAAATGAAGAATATAAGCTTACACGTTATCCAACTCCTTATCGATTGCAACTTGAACTCTTTTACCACCAACTATTTTCACTCGAAGATTGGGGGTATCATCTGTGCCAAATGGTGCATTTCGAGTTATATCACTCATAGTGGCCAACATTATCTCTGATTCTAATATAATCTGAAATTTATTTTACTTTTGACATGATATCAGGATAACATGGACAGATATGCCTATAGATTTACTTTTATCTTTTGATGGTACCACAGTGTAGATCTGGGTTCCTGCAATTACCAAAACAAACAAGTAAGGTTGGAATTCAAACAAAACCTGTTTCTGTTCCTACTGTCTATGCTGTATGCAGCATAGACAGTAGGGGCAGAAACAGGTTTTGTTTGAATTCCATCTGAAACGGACCCTCTGGGATGTCTGAAAGGACCTTTATGGTCACCCTGGCACCTGACATAGGTCATAATACATATCACAAAATCTAAATATTGCTTTACTGTGCTGTGTAACTTGAATGTTTAAAAGGCCCATATGCAGTATAGGTCCTTCCAGGCATCCAAATGCAGAATGATTCGGTTCCTGCATATTGTATAAAAGCAGCTTCGTTTAGGTCAGTTCCTGCCCGTTTCGGTAATTACACTGCACTGTGTATAGACACAACAGTACGTGAACTCCGTTGGTCTTGGATACATGAGTAAAAAGCAATTTGAAAAAAATTTAGGTACCGTATTACACTCGCTGAAAGATACTGAATATATAAATACATGCGTCAAATGCACTCTAAGACAGAAAATGTCCATACGGAACTAAACCCCATTGACAGAAGCAGTGAGTAATATCTGCCCCGCACTATGACAAAACCATTGTGCATCCACTACTTGAAAAACAATAGGGACATCTCTGCTCTACCTCTGACGAAATGGACACTCAGATGTCGACTGTCAGTACTGAGTAGGCTTGCATCCCAGACAATTTATTTATTGCTGTCGTTTTTGCTTTTATTTCGTGAATAGTCGCACGTCAATTATTTGATTGTATTATAAACTTTATTTTAGGTTCTGACTGCTTTCCAGAATCCAATAGTCCAATATTTGTATTGTGTGTATTATTTTTGTTCTAAGTTGCTTTTTGGAGATTCAAAATACACTATGTCTATAATACTGAATATTGAAAGAAACAGAGCAAATCAGCGCAAACACAGAACACACCAAAACAGTGCAAACAGAGCAAAACAGAGGGAAACCGCACAAAAAGGAAAACGCAGTAAATCAGAGCAATTTATTTAAACATTTATTGGGAATTGTAATACGCATTTTCACTTTTGGAAATAGAGCAAAATTCCACAAAATTTTCATAATCGGCTAAAATAGTGCAAACAGAGGGAAATAGCACAAAAAGGAGGAACACACAGTAAAACAGAGAAAAACCAACCACCATGGAATCAAGATTAAACTATTTGAACATTTTTCGTGAACCGTAATATGCATATTCTTTTTCAGATCCCGAGCAAAATTCAAATATTTTCCATATTCTGATAGATTTCAACGAGAAAAAAAATTGGAAAAAATTTATATATATATTATTTGTCTAAACAGTAGTAAACATAGACATAGAAATAAACAATGCAAACAGAGCAAAACCAGAGCAAAACTGTGCAAAACAGAATCGAATCATCAACAATTCCCCGCAAATAAACTGTCTTGCTTTTTCTTTACAATTCACTCCTATTATCATAAAAGAAGTCAATAACGGTGCATTTATTGAAGACGGCTAGTAAAAACAATGTGAACGTCGTCTTCCATAGTCAATATCGCTGAAGTCACCATTTATTTACTCTTGTCAACTTTTTGTGATAAATCGACTTTATTTTATACCTTTTTGTTCTTGCAACCGATTTGGCCTAATAAGCAGGTGGGACGTTTAAAAATTCACATTTCGTGTCGAGCTATCCAAGCCCTATATTATGGCAGTGAGATGGTATTTGTACGTAAATTGATGAAATACCTCAGTAACGGGAGTCATTTCAGGGCGTCAGATTTGGCGAAAAAGCTTGGCCGTCTTAAAATATGGGATATATAATATGCCTCCCAAAACACCTTTTATCATAGGAACGGCGGTTGCACTCGAATTGTTTGTAACTAAACAGTGGATGTGACTGGGGATTTCCTCTTGTTGAAACCAACAGGTGCGGCAAGTAAGACTTCGATATTAGTTATCTACTCGCGAAACTCTATACTCAAACCTTATGTACTCAAATTGTTGATATCAAGGGAGGAGGGACTACTCTAAACACATCTTCCATCTATTTCCCATAAGAGAGACGGGATATGAAGTCTTAAAATAATAATTGCATCATACATGTCAGGACTATGTCAAATTAGTTTCAAAGCATACTTTCCATGTTTTGTGATCAATCCAATGATATATGTGCGGACCATGCATGGGACACGCATGGTGTTAGTATTGGAATTACATTTGGGTCATTCATGTCAGAACTGAGTCAAATCAGTCTCTAAGCACATTTTCACACCCTTTTCCAAAAATAAAAAAAAAATCTAGCCAAATATGAAAATTTTTTGATATTTGTGGCGTGGGATCCTAAAGGTTGATTTGGATTAATTTGACTCTATTTTGCTTATTCGTGTGCTGTTTACCATGTTTGCGATGTTTTGTGAAAAATTTTACATTTGGATTTATCATAAAAAAATAACTTTCAATTAAAAAACTGAATAATGGAAAAAAAAAATCTGGAATACTGAACAAAAATGTATTAACTCATTTTTTATTATTATCTTGTCGTATGTAGTTTACGTGCTTTAATTATGGGTGTTGAAAAAAAAAAACTTTTTTTTAAAAATATAGCCAAACATGAAAATTCCTTTAAAGTTCTGCTCTTAATCTAGAGGGAGATATGTGTCAACAATTCATGGAGAATGTTCGCAGGTTTTTGTCTTAGTTTTCAGTATTGCTGTGAACGGTTTTGCTCTATTTGCGCTGCTGTTTGCGCTGTTTTCAGTTTTTCGGATTTAACCTGACCAAATTTGAATCCTCAATGTGAACAGCGAAAGCAGGCAGTTAGTTCTACTTGGTGCTTTACCAAGAAATAAGATTTTTTGTTGTATTGATTCATGATCACGGACATGCTGAAATCAAATGATAGAAAAAATGGGATTAAAAACTGACTAACGGAAAAAAACGAACCTGGAATACTGAACAAAAATCGCAACTATTTTTTATTATGATCTTGTAATTTGTTTTATTTATTTCGTCTTGATCATAGTTATGGATGTTCAAACTTTTTTTATTTAGAATCTCCACTTGTTTCAGGAATTTTCTTCACCAGGTCAGAATTTTTTGTGTGGTATATGTATTAAATATGTTATACAAATGGTTAACACATCCATACTAAAATCATAATTTTGATTATGTCTGCAGGAAATTTTCAGTTTTGTAAGTGTTTGTAAGGTTGGTTAAACAGTAAAAGCTGACAACAAGATGGCTGCAACCAGAGCTGTTGTTGGAACAGCGAAGAGGGCACATCCTTTTGTCGTGGGAGGTTTAAATACAAACTGGGTTGCTGACAAACCCCACCAATTCCCATTCATAAAAGAAGATGCTGATTTAGTGAACAAAAATTGCAGAAATTTTCTATACAAGGAGCAAGAATATTGCAAAGTATATATTTTGTTGTTTTGCTCAATCTGACATAGCAAACCAAATTAAATACATGAATAATTTTGAAATCTGTCTGAAGATTTATCATCAAATAATGGTCACCAACTCATTACATGCATGGTAGTTTGAAATTTGATAGAAAAAGGCCGCTTGATTGATAATTGGAAATGGGTTTAAAAAATGCTTTTGTTGTCCTGAAAGTGTTGGACCTCTCTTCAAAAATAAATTTGCCGTAAAATAGTAAATAGATGATGCGGTAATTCCGATATATATATTGTATTAGTATGATGTTCCTTTTAACTTCACAGTCATAAGGTCTTTTTACACCAACCCCGTACAGTCATAGCCTTGTCGGGTATATAATTAAACTTCAGTTTCATATACCGGTATATATTTTAAAATCCAATGAAGTGGGATTGTTCCTCGTTTTTGTTAAGTTCGGCATAAAACTGGACATAATCAAATTTATATGCCCTCGATCAGAGGTGGTATTAAATGATTTTTATTTTCAAGGATGCTTTGAAAAATTCGATAATCATTTTTATTTAAAAACTTTCCTCGTTCAAGTCCAGAAAAACCATTCAACATTCTTTTGTTAGAATCAAAATTAAAGACAGTCGATTCTTTTTTTAAAACTCAAGTAATATACTGTTCATGGAAACTACCTACCGTTACAGCGCAATCATCAGCTACTGGTCAACAATAGGAGTAAGCTCATATGCTTAACAAAATATTTTTTTGTGTTTTTGCTATTCTTGATGTGACTCGTCGTTTGTTGAGCTTAGACTTCATTTTTTAGGTTGGTCTTCTTTATCCATGATTTGCTGAGTGATGATGAATATGAAATTGCCCGTTTGGCGAAGGAACGCATGACTCAGGAACAAAAAGATGCTTTGTATTTTAGAATTAACAGAGCTCTATTGCTTTCGGCCACGAAAAAAGTAAGTTGAATATAAGATAGGATTTCATATTTATCCTACCTATGGGTGAGGAAAGAAGAGATTACAGCTAAGCCATAGGTGAACCTAGGCTGCGTCAATGTTTTTCAGCCTATGGGGGATCGCTCTCTAATGCATACTGTAAAATGTTCTGTACCTGTTTTTGCACAATCATTCTTTTCCTGCTGTGCAATAAGGTCGACACCATTACACACATATTCATAACGTAAGACGATCTTTGGACAATACAAGTTGTCTCTCTTAACACTTGAAGTCGTTTCAGATTAACGTCGTTTTCAAAAATTCAATTGGCGGATGTAATACAATTGCCGCAAATATCTTGAAAATATATAAAATGGCATAGCCAATTGTATCCCTTTCAATAAATACCTAAATTGCCTAAAATACCGATAATAAATACTGATTTTATTGACCTAAATTTTAAACATTGGCATTCATGGCATCCCATATTTATGAATACCCATCACTGACTTGTGCACTGCCATGAATTACTTGCGTCTTCTTTAGTTCCGAAGCCCGTGGCCACAGTGGAAATGCATCAAATCTTTTTAATTAATTCCCTGCAACACAAATTTCGAAAATGGGTAGAAGTTAACGGGGTCAAAGTTGAGTTGATTTTGGCGCCACTCTCGATGGAAATAATCTACAGACGATGGATTAAGGCAGCAATCATGTATTTCACGATTTAGTCGTAACATTCCACAAATTCATTGTAGATAATTAAAGTATTTTTTAATATAATAAATTGTGTATGTGTAAAAAGGAAAAGGGCTTTTGTTGTTCTTAAAAATATGCCCTCAAAATATCACTTTCATTCTCCACGAGGTGATAATCATTTGCTGTGTGCACATCCCTCTTCCTAAACTTGTCATGTACATCAGAGACGCCCAATTGACAAGACCTAAATACCATATTGATTTTTAGACAAATTGTTCCGAAAAGTGCTGATTACATTTACATGTAATTCAATAGAATTAAGTTTATACTATAATAATCAAGTTTTTTGAGTAAAATAGCCATGTTTGATGTTGAAATGATCATAATGATATGAGTGAATTCATTGAAAATAAAATTAGAACCGTAACTTTGATGGCTTTCATTTTAAACATTCTCAAACAATCATGTGACCTGCATCGGCCGCAGAACGTACACAATCCGTTTTTGTGCATAATAATTCTCAAAATTCCTCAAATCCTGAAAATGTGATTGACCCAAGGCAACGGATTCAATTTGGAGCTAGATCTGACTGCAACTGATGCCTACTAATACAAAGTAAATAATAGTAAACATGGAAATTTAGCTGGCGACCCCTTGTTTTTCGTCTAAAAGCTTCTAAAAGATTTAGTACCAGCAACTGCAATCTGAACAGAAAATATCCCAAACAAAACCTGCCCTGGACGATGATAAAACTACCCACCACTTCTGTGCTGACTTTCAGTCTCCTCTTACGGCACGCAGGAAATACATTAGGACTATTTTAAAGCCTTTAATCTGTGCTGTGCCCGGCAACCCTCACTCTATGCACATGGGAGAATAAATGTTACTTGAAGCGTATTCCTTATACTTTATTTAAATCAAATTTTAGAACTTGCCAAAACATGAATGGACGCCAATTGATGCTGAACATTTATACATGGAGGAAATTATCAAGAGAGTTGAGCATGAAGAATTTGAGAAAAAATTAACAAAGGCCGCTCTAAACGATTATGATGACAACTGGGAGCGTCTGCTTTTGATACCATTCCGTATTTGGCACTATCTCAAGATCAGGGAAACCAGAAAAGCGCTAGCGGAAAGATTTAGTGCATCTGTGGTTTAATCAGAAAGCCTTCTTTTCATACAGTAGTGGTTTAATATAAGTTATAATTTAGTGTGATCTTGCTTTGTTGAGCATTGAAATAATATTTTCTCCAACCTTGCATATGGATTCCATCAGGAGTTGTGTTGTGTCACAGAATTATTAAAATAGGATTTTATTTTAACCTGTTGGAGAGTAAAGTCGGGAACGCGACTCAACCATATGGAGAACCACGACCACTCAGTGCAAATGTCGGTTCTTTGGAACTAAATTCTGCAGTTTGTGATTTGGGTAGGTAATGGAGGTAGCATATCTCATTCATGAACAGCACCGAAGGCAAGTTGAGTACGATAGGATATCAACGATGAAAAGGGATCTATCTACACCCGGTGAGATGGCGCTTAGTATGTTCTTGATTCGGGGACTAATAAATTTAAACCATGTTTGTCGTCTTTAAGAAGATCCGCTCTGGCGGGCGAGCATGGAAAAACGTTGAAACCATATATGGGGAAAATAATGATTTTGAATATTACGATAGTTGAAAAAGAAGTCATTACTGGGAAGCAATGAAGATGGTCACAAAAATTCTACTCAACAGCCGAACTCAAATCATCCCTCTGGCAATAAACTACGGCCCGACCACACCATGATCGACATCTCAATGAGATTTCTGAACAAGCCTTGGGAATTTCCATAACGCATGCTCTCCCATTACGATCAATAAAAATATCTTTTTAAAGAGGTTTTAGTAAAATCAGTCAGGCTACACACAATGTTATCATCTTTGTAAGCATGAGCCATGGATGAACCGTGTGTGTTTAAGCGACCACATTCATCAGACTTGTAAATATTTTTGACCGAGTAAAGAAATAATTTGAACACATGGCTGTTAGGTCTTACTAATTTGTTGCAAATGTTTTATAAACGCTGGTTTCGAGACGAATGTATTGAAATTTCTACCACTCTCAATTTCGCATAACTATGTAGCTATTGATACTTGAAAACAATATTATTTTAGTACTTTTATTGCAAAAGTAGGATTGCCAATGAATGTAAACTTAGACAGTGAAGTGACAGAAATACAAATTTCATTTTAAGAAAAAAAGAACATCATCATTCAAATTTTTAAATCTCATGCTCCTTTGTTGAGCATTGTAACTACCGTATACCGTATGAGGTTTTATAGGCATTGTACGAATAAACTAGAAACCACCGAAGTCCCAGAGGTACTACCAGAAATTCATGTTAGAAAAAATTTATCCACATGGGACTTCCTTTCCATGACAAATGTAAAATTGGCATTGCACATTTTAATAAATTTCACAATGCTATCAGGAATTTAAGAGTAGAATTTGATTTGAATACTCCAGAATAATTCTCGAAGATTCCTGAATTTCACAATCTCAGTAGCTAATATAATGTGGTTAGTAATCAGTGCATCACATCTTCTCAGAAATGTGTTGTATAGAAGAACGTACTAAAAAATCATGATACGTCATATCTTAAAAGCTCCCTGATTTGTTCAGTCTCAGCACAATCAATAGGACTATCACCATCCACATCTACAGCGTTCATATCAGCCCCATACTTTAACAAAATAGTAACAATATTTGCATACCCACATGACGAGGCATAGTGCAGAGGTGTTGAAAAATCAACATCTTGTGCATTTACATCACATTTTTTTTCTAAAAGAAATCTCACAACGCTGAAGTGTCCACGGTCACAGCCCCAGTGTAATAATGTTCGTTTATTATTATCTGTAATATCCAAGGCTTCATTTGACTTCATTAGTTTATCAACATCACCCTGCTTGCAAATTTCAAAAAGTTCATTTTCTCCAGGTGTTTGTACATCCTCGCAATCATTGACAGGTCGACTGACAGCTGGTCCAGTCATAACACCATGTGATTTGTTTGGATCCCACGCAGGATCATGAGTTCTTATTTTATGTACATATTCCTCCTGTGCTTGCAAAGCACTCATATTTCCCAGGTCGTTCCATGCATTCCACTTTTTCTTACCTTGGAAATCAAAAAGTCCTGGTTTACTTGTATTACAAGGACCAACTGTTGCTTGTTTGAATCGTGCATATAGATATAAAAGTTCAGCATCTTCAAGTTCTCCGACTAGTGTTGGCAAATGTGCAGAAGCCTTTTCAAACATTTTTGAATTATCTTCAAAATCCTCCATAACACTCGATGAATTTTGATGGATAAATTTTTTAAATTTTAATGCTTCTACTAACCTACTAACTATCTGAAAAAATCCAATATATACAATCAATACAAATTCAAAATACCAGACAAAATATCACACGTCAAAACGAATGAAAATAGTGGCAGTCACATTCATTTCATTTGAAACATGATCAATAAGCAGTAGAACAAAATTGGCTTCGCCTCAGTGATAGGGATTATTATCATCACATACAAATTTTCAAGGATTCCATGTAAAAAAGACAATATTCTCCACATTTACTCACTGGTTTACACACAACATCAAATTGACAAATATTAATATGGCCATGATGATGATATGTAGTAATTCCCTATCTAATCCTGAAAATTGCAAGCACCTGCAGGGAAATGGGAATTCTGCATCGAGTTTAAAAATTAGGTTTTACAGAATCATTCATCCAAAGCAATATTCCGGAAAAGATGACTCATGCTTTCACCGTGATGTATCCTTCTGATTGCTTCTGATAGAATAAAAGAAATATCAACAGTTTTAATTTTGTGGCACTGCAACTTTTGTAACTCGTGGGGCACTGTATTGGTGACAACCACTTCATCAATAGTCGATTCCTCTAGTATTCTTGGTGAATCAGATGAAAGAATTCCATGAGAAGCCATAACATATACTTTGTAGGCACCACGATCTTTAAGCACAGTGGCAGCTGCACAAAAAGGATCGACATCATCGATAATATCATCAACAATGATAGCAATCTTTCCACCGACATCACCAACAACATTAATTGGTGGTTTCTCTTTCGCAGTTAGCATCGGTATCTCGAGTCCTTCAAAGTGACCAATGGATATATTTCTTCTACGGCTATAAGATGATGAGGACGGAGTGGTGTCTTCATCTTCGTGTAGTGGCAAGCCATCAGCCCATGGTGTTTCAGTACTTTTCCACGCAGAGGCAGAATCTTGTTTTTGGGATGGTGGAGGAGAATTTCTGCCATCGGCTTGATCTGAATCGGCTTCTTGTGGTTCACCATGGATCACTGCTATACCTAACCTCAATCTCTCAGCAAAAGACTGTGCTTTTCTAGCAGATGCAGGTGTTTTTGCTACAATAACAGCATTTCGGTAATCTGGAATATTTTCTTGAATGTATTGAATCAGAAATGGGGATGCTCTCAAATTGTCAACAGGCACATCAAAAAAACCTTGAATTTCACGCTGATGTAAATCCATCGTAATGACATGGTCCAAGCCGGTTTTGCATAGCAATGTTGCAACGAGCTTAGATACAACTGAACCTCTCTTCCTCATTTTGCATTGCTTAGAATATGGCAAGTATGGAACAACACCTATGATTCGGTGGGCGCAGGATGTTTTGCATGCATAGGCCATGATCAGCAGTTCCATAATAGCATCATTTACATCTCTGCTTCCTGTTTGCAACACAAATATATCTTTACCTCTGACAGATTCCCCTATTTCGACTCTAGTTTCTTTGTTGGACTTCTGATAAACGGAACAAGTTCCCATTCTGATACCAAGACGATTAGCTACAGATCTTGCAAGATCAGGATGTGAGTTTCCGGTGAATAGAAGCATTTCACGTGCACAGTAAGAATTCATGTTTTTTCCTTTTTCAGACTCCTTCTCATCTACCATACAATATTGCATGAAATGTATTTGCTGCTCTATAGAACACTATAGAGTATAAGTAATAATTTCAAGTGGTATCTAATTAGACTATAGAGAAATTACTTGAATGAATTCATCAATTTCTGCACACGAAGGAAACTATTACACAAAACTTGTACAGGCTATACAGTATACTAAACATTCATGCATGTGACCAGGCAGAAGGTGACGGGTCTAGTGAAGTTTAGTACCATATTCCCGGATTTCATCAAAATAAAAACTGGCAGAATATTCTTATCCTAACTAAGGGGCGCCAATGTTGCAAGCATCTGGTATTGTCTCCCGGGTTAGGATGAGTCGCTTGCAACATGGGAAATTTTTATGATAATCGGATATATGGTACTAAACTTCATGAGACCCGAAGGTGACATCCTAATGCCCTATGCAGTTACTGGCACACCATTTTGTAATGGCCTTTCTTTGCCCCAATATACATACTGCATAGAAGTCTGCGAAGGGTTGTAGGTTGGTTCCTTTCAGTTTTCCAGCAGTTCCGCCTTCAACCCTATACTTTACCATTGCAAAAACATATGGGTTGAACATAAAGGTTTGTTGTTCACATGAAGATTATCATACACAGCAAAAGCTCAATACAGTATTTTCACACAAAACATAATCAGTAACAGGCATACATATATAAAGATATCACATAACCAGATTTGAGTTTTCATCAAGACAAACAAAACCTAGAATGGAGTTTAAAAACGTGCCAGACAGTAAGTTTCTGAGAAACATTCAAAGAGAGTAGGCACCTAACACATTTGCTTACCAGAAGAATTTAGAGTAGTAAAATATCGAATCTAAAACTGAAACTTTATCAATTTGAATCGCCACAACGCAACAACACTGAACATCAATGGGTTGGACACATCAATATCACCACTCTTCATTAATTGAATATCGACATAATCTGTGATTTAATCTATCACATAGCGCTAGGCATCGTTATGCTAACGATTGGTGTGTAAGCTCTAAGTGCAGAGTGTGGCGTGGAGGGATAAGACGAAGCGCTTAGGGTTAAGATAAGGCGTGTAGAACTAAGACGAAGAAGCTTGGAGAGCTAAGACTGTAAGAGGAGTCGAAACGTGGGGGACTATGCTCCGACGAATCGTGGAGATCGAAGATAAAACGCGTAGGGGTTAGACGAAGAAGTAATTGCCTTAAGTTTAACATCATAATTTTACTCCATAAAATTGCACTCGCTAAAATTACACCACGTGGTATTGCATTTCATGCAATTGCGTCCAGTGGAATGCAATTACTATAATTCTGCTGGATGAAAATAGGGTGCAATTTCACGGGGTGCGATCATCCAGATGCAATTCTACATGTTGTAATTTCAATTTCACGGTTTGAAGTTCCACTGGGTGCAACTCTACAAAGTGCATTTCCACTGGGTACAATTCCAATGGATCCGATTCCACCAGGTGCGATTTTACTGGTTTGTAATTCCACTGGGCGCATTGCAAATCACTGTACGTACAATTTAACCGTGAGCAATTCCACAAGGTGACTCCTTCTGTATGTGCAATTTCATGAGGTTCAATCCAACAGGATTCATTTAAATGTTCTAGTCGTTTAGGATAGGTCACATTTTCGTTCCCTTTCGCACCATACATTGCATAATTGTCCTTGCACGACTCCTGAATCTTCTTTTTAAATCAAAAGAAAAATTCTCAATTTCAAGAGTGTAAAACAAAATAAATTTTAACAACGTTGCACGGAATAGTATATTGAATGTTCTGTGTTGTACTACTCCAGTATATATACAATGTTGGAATGCTTGTCTGACCTTGGACAGACGAAACACGTTGCAGAAATAAATTTTTGTATGTGTGTAGAAAACTTTAACCTTTTGCGTTTTTAGAATCAAATAATTTCAACAAATCTGAGGCATTATATTAGACAGACCTTTTCTCTGAAAATTGTTAAAAACTATCAAAATTTACATTTTCTGAAAATGCATACAATTTGAATTTGCTGATTTCGAATAGCTGGGAAAATCAAATAATTTATGATTTGCGTGACACGAATTGAATCAAATATTTTGGACAGCCCTATATGGGATCCGATTTTGATATTCATCTTACCAAATACAGCACTACACATTCCTTGCGACTCATATTTGACTTGCATATTTAAATTCTGATAACGAGCCCAGATGATCCCCCAACTGTATTTAATTCAGAAAAACACTTTTAGATCTGAGACTGTGAAACGACAAATATGATCTCTACATTAATTTTCTCCTCATCTTTTTTTAACTGATGTGGATATATTAAATAAAGATATTACAGTCCTCATTAGGACGTGCTTGGAATTCCTTTAAAAATTGGATTTTTTGTCTGTTCCAACTTGAGACGTTGTTTGGCAGTTATACTTGACAAATGCTAAAATGAAAGTTGTAAGATTTTTGGAAAGTCAAATGCACTGAAACAGTATTTTAAAATAGATATTTCTAATATCTTTCAAGTAAACACGAATGTTGCATTAATTGCCGAGTATCTTTCATTAAGCGATTCTGTTTTGTCATGGTGGATTTATATAAAAGGAGGTTATATTAATTTTCAAGTTATAAATTCATCATTTAAATTCTCGATTCAATATATTCTCTTCGCATAAGAGCCGTTTTTAGCCACAGGGTTGCTGACATCTTTGGACTTTGCATTTATTTGTCAGTGGAAAACCTGTAGGCCCAGTGATATTTTTTGAAACAAGCATATAACATTTTAAAATTATTGCTGAATTTTATTTTCTTGAAACGTGATTCCTCCACCTCTCGGCCAGATCACCTTGACATTTACAAGAATCTAACGTTTGAAAATCATTACCATTTTTTTTTTTTGCTCCTTTGATGCACTAATTTTAGTTTCAAATTTCAAAATCTGATTTATCCACCAAAATTCTCGTCTTTCTGCAATCGATCGTCTTTTATTTCTCTTGATATGGATTTCAGTAAAAATATTGACAAACCCTATCCCAAGTATTGGATCTGAACCTAGATATTTTTCGATTTTGAAAGTCTGATCAGCTGAATCCTGATTTTTCTTCATTATTTTGAATATATATTCATAGGACTCTGGTCATATGTGACCAAGTGATGAATGAAATTTGCGAGAAAGGAGTATGTCTATTCGTATAGTACATTATAAAAAAGCTTATATACTGTTATATATATAATATAATGAAAGTATAAAACACAAGTACAGCTGTTGTGTATCAAGTGTATTTTAATCATAACAGCATCTAGGGTGGGTATTAGTACCTGATTCAGGTCGCACCAGGGGCAATATTTTACTAGGAAATGGTAAACTTAATATTTTGAAACAATATTTAACTTGCTTCCTAACAGGTTCGGATTTGTTTCAGACAAATAGCTGAACACGGAATTATAATCCGCTATACAAAAAACCCTGAATCCGTGCTTGCTGTTATGTCAGAGACAAACTAAAACGTTACAGTTAATGATCGATGTATGCCTATTTTCCTCCACGGCATTCCATGTAGTCGGTCGCGTTCGAGCTATTCCTGTCGCTGACGTTGACCTCCGACCCTTTTGCGCAAATCAGTGCCACAAGCCGGACGATATTCCGGTTTTTGAGAACGTCTGGTCGACATCAAATGGTCGGATTTTTCTGTACGCCAATGTATATAGAGCATTCTCTGCATCATCTTCCAATTTTGGAAAATCTGTCCAAGCTTTGTGAAGCCTAAAACTCATTCAACTCAAATGCCTCACTTACAGTATGTTACACGTAACATAATGTGTATAAATATGGCGTTCAATAAACTTGCAAAACATAATCGAAGTAGCTTTTGGGGTGCATGGTTAGCTCGAAGGATAAAAGAGTTGGGAATGCGCTTCGAGCTACACATCTCTGATCGTTGTGACACAGGTTTGGATGATTACATGTAAGAGGTCTACTGGACGCCTCGCTGGTGCACGATGATTCATGTTTACATGCTCACGGCTTCCTCCAACCAGGTCCACGCACAGGAAGAAAAGATAAACATGAACCTTCACTATTCTCGAAGGATAAAAATGAAATCCTGTCCTTACTGCACGTCTTTTGGTGCACCCATAGTGAGGGTAGCAAAAAAGGTGGCCAATCCCTACTCGTACCTTGAATGTAGATGGATCGATACGCTTGGGAAATTCGAACAAGTTATGAATACTTATTTAGCTACGACGACAAAATGGATATAAAAAATAATACAGATTCCATTCGATGTAAAAACCATTAATTTTAATTAAAGCCAATATCAGGCGGCCAGTTGAAGAGGACTGATTTGTAAACATCATCAGCGTCTCAGAATGGAGAGCTCAATATCAATATTACATACAGTATATATTCAACACTTTTTTGCATAAAGGACCATGAAATTTAAATATAGGGACATTAGAAATGTTATCAAGATGAAGTTTGTCTTGAATATATATATCTTTAGGAAACTACAAAAATATTTTTCAAGACTGGAAATTGCCTCATTCTACATGGCATGCATATAACAGTGCTGTACCATGCGAATTCAAAAAACTTTCTCTACCCCTGCTCTAGAATAGTGCTGTTCTTATTAGTAGGTTTAAATGATACTAGAATGTTTAGAACATTTTGAAATTGTTATTTGACCATATTTTGCAGCGTGAAGTCCTGATTCACTGATAGGATTTCATTTCTTCCTATTGGAGTGGAAAGAATATGGTTTAATGACATCTAAATTTCATGTCAACTTTAATGAAATCTAGTTTGTAAGGAAGGAATGATACACAATAAATACAAAATTTAATACACCAATTCATGTGCGACGATTGTCCCTTGGCAAGCATGGGTCACTGATGGACCATGTCGATAAAGCAGGTTTTAACAACATTTTTCAGTCTTTCATTTTTTACCTTTTTGCCATTCGTTTTGCATCAGTTGCATCAGTATTTTCAGAGTTTTTTTCAGGGTTACCACCAACTCTTCCCCAAATATCAATACTATCATACGGCTTAGGAACTATTTCTTCAGATCTCACCATCCATTTAAATACTTTAAAGATAGTTAATTCTACTCTATTGCTTTTCATTTTCGCCATATTATTCATAAAATTGAATTTGTAGCGCACAGATGTTTGGGAGAAGAATGGTATTTTGAACATAGTTCGCCTGCAAACAGATGAAATTCCACATACGCATTTTACAAAAAGTATATTGAGTTCAAGAATGCCACTTCTCTTCCTCTATATTAAACTGTGTGCTTGGCTTTGATGTCTCTTTCATCAATTCATGCAATTGGACAATCTGTCCACTGTTGAAATCAGAATCCAACTTTTGTTCAGATATATTTACACCAACTTCTGGATTGAACTCCTTGTCACGAGATAAACTTTCACCAATTTGAGCCTCAAGAGTAGTAGCGTATTCTGTCCACTGTTCTATGAAAGGCAACACAAAGTCAGCAGGAGCATTCTTGTGTTGTTTAAATTCTTGCTTACAATATTGGTCCCCGATTGCCTTCAAGTCTGGTGGCAAGAACTGGTGTAACTTTAAAATACGCTTGTAAAGAGATTTTACAGCTCCAACTCGAGACATAGATTCATAAACTTGCAACAGTAATTTAGTAAATTCTAAATTATTTGGTTAAAAACGCAAGTCTCCTTCAGTAAAATTATGAATGAAAATGTGGGTGAGGTGACTATACACTTTTTTCTATCGAATTTTATTATTAAACTTAAATTTTTATATTTATGTATCATTAGTATTAATACTAATTCTTAGCAAGATTGAAAGCTGCATCTGAATATAAAAACGGAAATCAGCTTTCTGGGACTTATTTCGAGCGAGCGCACTTTAAATTTTATCAGGGGGTTCAAAGTGGCCACAAGGCAAACTGCAGAATGTATACCATATACATATATATATATAAAAACTAAGAAGTGGTGATTTTGATTATCCGAATTTAGAAAAGAATGTATAAATTCTCACAGCAAACCTAACTTAATAGTTAATCTGAGAACTGCGAATTAAACTATGCTTGAAGTAGAGGTCAATTGTATGTACTGTATGTATTTAGTTTCCCTTTAAGCATGAATAATAACAATGGAAAATCAGTTAAATAAAAATTGCATTCGTTAAAAAGAAAAAAAATTGAAGCAAAAATGTATAATGGGGAATATGTCGTAGGTAGCAAGGACGGATAACAAAAATATATACATGCGGGGTTACAAAAATAGGATCTAGTGAACAGGTGAAATTTTAGTGCCATACTCCAGAATGTCATCAAAATTCAAACTGGCAGAATATTCTCATGCTAACGTGGGAGAGCCAATGCTCAAAGATATGATATATATCCCGGGTTAGGATGAGTCAACGTAATTCTAATATGGGACATTATTATGATAATCAAAAATACATGGTATTAAACTTCATGATACCCCAGAAATAATTGTAAGAACTCCCAAAAGTTGATGAACACTTGTGGGATGAGCTGTACCTATACAGTATAGATAGCACCAGTGAATATTCCATAGGCAAAATGGTTGGGTGAAATGGTCCAGAGGAGGATGGGCGGGTGTTGGAAAAAAGTACAGGGTTTTGCGAGAGCAATTGGTTACAAACAAAAGCCAAATCATTAATAGGGTGTGTAGGAAAGTGTTTGGTGTCAGAGGGTGCTAACTCTTGGGGAGGGCATCGGGGGTCTCATGAAGTTTAGTACCATATATCCGATTATCATAAAAATTTCCATGTTGCAAGCGACTCATCCTAACCCGGGAGACAATGCCAGATGCTTGCAGCATTGGCGCCCCCTAGTTAGTTTTGATTTTAATGACATTCGGGAATATGGTACTAAACTTCACTAGACCCGGCATCGGGATATCAAAATCGAAATTTCGACCTAAATCTTGCGTGGCGTTCGCACATTATGCCGCACACTGTGTTTCAGGGCCCATGCGGTCTTCTGCACACTCCCTGACCTTTTCAATAAGAATGTATGTTTTTACTTTTATCGTTCATGCCGAAAGGTGAAATAAATACATACCGGTACATGATCTTCATTTCTGTCCTGAAGGTGCCTGACCAACGTTTGTATCTGCTGGAGAGCTCTTAGTTGGATGCTGGCGGTTGGTACTGCTTCAAATTCAGAATTGATCAATGAAATTGCTTGCATTTTATAAAAAAGATATCTCAAATGGAACAATAACAAGTTTTTAGAGACCTTTGGAGAGTTGACTGCCGTACTACTTACCCATTCTGCACAAACGACTTTAGCTGACTTTGTCCACAATCGGCGCAAGAGAGGCGTTTCAGAATTGGAGAACTCCAAAACTGGAGCTGGTCGCGTTTGGAATGTCTGTTTTTTGTATGACGGACAATTTACATGAATTGTTACAAGTACTGAGTACAGCGCCGTTCCTCCCGTTCAACACCGATCGTGGAAATGTGAGGTTCAAGTTAGTAGTCATTCGTTCGGATTATGACGTCGAAATAGTCGGCCGAAGATGCCGAATCTAATCTTGAGTATTTGTAGAGTTAAAAATATAAATTTCATGTATGGACCAGAGATGAAGCACACCAGTGGCCATCAGTCCATCTTCGGTCCGCGCTTGATACTCAGTACTGTAAGACGAAATTCATGACTGAGATACCAGGATCCTGGAAAGTTTCATGTAGTGATTGGGAATTTCTTCAAAGAACTTCCTCTAGAACACGATTAATTAGGTATAAAAGATATGCCTAGACGATCTCCTTGTTACTTCATTTAATTTTAATTCTCTTCATCTAAATTTATTTGAATTGTCAAAATAGATTTATTCTAACCTGCGATTGTTGCAAAAAAATCGATGTCAATGATATTTTTGTGAACTCTATCTCTGACTTTCCAGATAGTGCCACAGTACTGTTTCTACTGCAGTCTATAATATTTCGTTTCCGCAATGCACTTATTTTATAAAAGATATTATCGGCAACCGACTAACCACATTTAAACTCTTCGCTAGTGACAAACAACGTTCATTCCTGAAGAATCTAATCACGCTACTAGCACCTAAAATGAATATTGAAATAAGCGTAGCCTATAGGAATTGATCCAGAATTCAAGGAGCAATAACCCAGTTTAATCTGAGGAACGATACCGGTATGAATTCCTCCCGCCCAAAATCATCTAATGATACAACAGATTTTACACACCATGGAATTGAGATGCTCCTTAGTAGACACCTTTACAGAGAACATAAAAAAGCAACACAATGCCAAAACTATCGATCAATTAGCTTACTACCTAGTTTCTCTAAAATCATTTAAAGAGTTATGCATGGAAGAATAGTAAATTGGCTCGAAAACAAGAACTTCTTTAATTCTAAGCTAGATTGGTTTGAAAAGGCCAATTGACGTTAGGGATTTTTTTGGCCATATCCAAAGCATTTGCCAGCATTAGCCATGAGATCATGGTGTCAAAATTACATCATATCTGTATCAGAGCAGAGACGAAGCCCACAAATGGTTTCGAAGCTATTTTTCGATTAGAAAACAAGTTGTGGTCTATGACGGAACTTTATCCAGCACATTCTGCGACTTGACCATAGGGACTCTTCAACGTAGTATTCGTGGATCGCAAATTTTTTTATTATTATTAATGATTTGCCAAATGCTTTACAACATTTGGATGCCATTATGTTTGCGGACGATACAACTCCATGTTTTAGCGATAAGAACATATCAAGACTTGATGCCGAAGTAAAATAGGACCTCGATGACATCCACGCTCGGATGGCAGCTAACAAATTAGGGATAATACAAGAAAACAAAATACATGCTTTTCAGTGCAACAAAAAAAATCCGCCAAAAGTATCCGACATCATAGCATTAAATTATAGAAAATTGGAAAGAGTCAAATAAATTCGTTATCGAGGCTTTTGCTCTAAAGCGAAAGCCTTACTGAAATTCTACCTTTTTTAAGGCTTTCGCTCAGTCCGGACAAAAATAAACCAATTGTAACTGGAAGACCCGACATCGCGACTATTCCATGCATAGCCCATACATATATCATTGGATCGACCAAAAGAATGTAAATATATATACTCCATATCTTGTCTGCCCCATGCATATATCATTGATTTGATCAAAAAGCTTGTATGCTTTGAAACTGATTAGACATAGGCTTGACATAAATGATCCAAGTGTTATTTGAGACCCCCACATCTTGTTTTTCCCTTACATGACCTACACATATATCATTGATTCAATAAAAATGCGTTCAAAGGTGTTCTTTGGATTGATTTAGCACATTCCCGACCCATTGCTAAGTCATTGATTTGTTCAAAAGCGTGTAAAGATAAGTTTGAGACTGATTTGATACAGTGCATGGTGTATGCATGATTTTTTTGAAATATAGCGATAGTATGCATTGCCTGATTTAATATCATGACAAGTTGACTTTGATTTTTGCGTAACTTTGTTTGTCAGCTAGAATCTTGGTCCGGAAATCTGTGTGATGTGAGACATCTGTGAGACACGATATCGTAAAAAAGAATGGCAGTAAAGATTGGATTTGAAAAACACAAGAATAACGGACTGCTGTATTTATTTTCCCACGTTAATCATTAGGCTCAATATAGGTAATAACGTGAAAGCAAGTCGAAGAAAATAAACCTCAAGTTGTTTTATTCTATTCAATAGCGCCTTTGGCATGACTAGCGACGATACTCCACAGAGGTGTGTTGTTATTACCTTCCCTTCCTTTGCAGTAACCGGCATGCTCCTTTGTCTTCAGTAATTATCTTCCTTTCTCTCTTTTTTTCTCAATATTTTTTACTTCCTATAATATTTCCTCTCTTTTTCTAATATCTGCCTACCTTTATATAATAGATGCACATATCTATGAAAAACATTGGCAGAAATTAAACATCTCGGTACAAAAAGTTCTACCAAATTTAACCTGCAAAAGAACGAGTTTCATGAGTATGTGCATTTTGCAAAAAAAAAAAAAAAAAATTGTAAGTATATAAAATAAATACCTTTTGTACAAGCGTATGTCCATTAAATTTAATTCCTGTAATGTATAAAAGCCAGGACCAGCTAGGGTATTTACAAATTACATTTTATTAATTCACAACAGAACCATTCTTAGCCACTTATTTGTAGCAGGCTTACGTCTCGCTTTGTGTTTTAGGCCAAATAGGTCTTGTACGTACATCCTGTCTCATAATCATAATTGTATATTGATGATGTATTTATTTTGAGACGAATAAACATGCATACATTTACACAATAAACGCTTCAGAGTCACAGGGTACGAGAACGCCCGGCGACGGTGAATATTATTCTCCATTTATGCGCAAAGACGATGGCTCTCGAGTGGAAAAATTAGCTAAATCGGTGCGTTGCTTACATCGCAGTTTTTGTTTTCGTGTCTTTTACTTTAACGTTTGCAGATTTCGTACCGTCGCAGTTGAAAGCGCCATTTTTTGCATTAAACACACACGATGATGATAGATAATTATAAGATAACACAATATCTTGCTTTACGTTTCCCAATTATCCAGTAAACATAAAAGTATCTATATGTCCCTTCGTCGCATGGGCGACGATATCGAAATTTGTTGTGTTGTTAGGTGTCGCTATGGACTATATTTAATATATCATGGCAATCAATCCAAAACCCTAAAAAATAAAAAAATAAAGTTTGGATGATATTGTAGCTTGTATAAAGAAAGTAGATCAAAAGTCTCTAATAAAATATATATCTGAGTATTTTTAACTGCAACGAGGCTCAGAACAAGGTAATCCACTCTCACGTTTTTTTATTCCTAATTTTAATTGAAATTTTTGTCAATATGGTAAAGCATTAACGGACATATCGTTGATCTTAACATAGAGAGTGAAAAAATAAAGATTGCATTAGGCTCAGATGAAACATTGAATTTTACTTGTGGATCACTAATAAGTAGAAATGCCTTATTTCATGTGACCAAACAATTTGGTAAAATCAGTGGTTGTAAATGTTAATGTAGAAAATTTCAGACCATGCATATCGGAACCCTATCTAGTAGAGCTGTCACAGATTCTACCAAGTTCAATGTTCTACAAATATGAAAAATGTGAGATCTAACTATTCTAGGCAAAGTGTGTATTATTGAATCACTGGTTCTTTTGTTGTTTACATATCAATTTACTTTTTGTCAGTTCATATCAGCTACATTGATCAAGTCACTGAATTCTTCGAACTATCATTTTTTGTGGAATTCTGAATGGGAAAGAATAAAGAGAAAAACCTTGATTGGGGCAAAATCAGTGGGAGTAATTGATGATTCGAAATTAGTATTCTTTCAAAAATACAATTATTCAATCTCCTCAACTTTGTGATGAGACCCTGTGGTATAATAAAAAAAAAATATAATGAAAATGCTTTTTATAATTAAAAATGTAATGACTGTGGTATTAGTGAAATACGCCACTTAGTTGACAATAACTATTATACATTTTAAGATTTACTGCATAAGTATAAAACCCATATGATTCTCTTACAAATTGTTGGAAGTATCACAATGGATGGGAAAAAACTAGAGAATGGTCCGATGCGTCGGAATCGTTATCGGCAAGTATCGTAAAATTCTCATCACCGATACCGTATACGTCTTTACAACGGAGCGTACGATACACTTTATTGACTGATAATAAATTGAAAGACCCGGCATTCCACTATTCTGAAAAATGATTAAAACGGGGCATGCCTCGCGTGAACAATTTTATTTACACTTCGGGTTCTATTGAAATAAAACCTATCAATCAACTGACTATGTGCTCTTTTTAATGCAGAAAAAGGTTTTAGGTGTCACGTTAGTTGTGTAACCATGAGCATTTGCACACGATCTTTGGACCCATGTATGCTTTGAACGCAGCGTCAATTTAGTATATTTTTATTCATAAAAGTTTGCACTTAAATGGATGCAAGAGTTCAAGCGTACGTAGGAACACACATACGTGGGTGCAACTATGAAAAGGGCATAAGTATGTGGATACAAAAAGGCCCTTTAAAATATTTAATAATATACTCGGTATCGGAATATAAATTATGAGGGTGGTATCGGTATCGGTGAAAATTTTGGATCGACCCATCTCTAGAAAAAACATCATGCCGATGCCTTTCATGATAATTTTATTGATGCGTTTGATTTTGAACCGAATTTCTTTCTACCGTGTTATTGAAAGATAAATAAATTAGGGCGACGTTTGTATGCCTCCGCATAAGACACAGGCAATTGAATTTTACCCAACGATAGAAACGAGACTACGATTATTCCAGATACACTTAGGGCAATAGTATGAAATGATGTATTATTTGGCTTCAATCTTATGTATTCAAATCAATGTGGATTTTGCGATAGTAATGTACTGATGTCTGATGTGACAATTAAACCCAATTCAGTTTTTAATTTTATTTTTGAACATAATAAGTTTTACTTGTGTGTTTTATTACTTACCAAATGACGAAATAAAATAATGATTTTGATCCGGCATGGTGAAAAATTGGCGTACATCGACAGATAATACAACTTGCCCAGGGTGTATTGAAATAAAATTGTGGTCATTCGGGTGTACAGTTCTACTAGTTCTGGTCTGAGATACATGATATCATACCGTAATGTTTAAGAAGGGCGCATAAAATATTTTCTTGTATGCATCCAATTTTCACACAGTCAGAATACTTACAAAATGTACCCGAACAACAAATGCAATATTTATTACAATAATTTGGATGATTTAACAAACAAACATTTACAAAGATGAAGATAATGGGTTGGATACTACCTTTAATCATTGAGACCATTAATCTACAAAAAGTTTCAAATTTGTCACTCTCATAGTTACGTATGTCATGATATCATTTAAAAAAAAACAATTGTAAAATGTGAATGTTTACTGAAATGCATTTCATCGTGTAATGATGACATAAACATGTAACTTCTTGGACATACACACAAAGCCCACAAAAACCTATTTTGTGGCATGAACGATATACAATATAAATTCCAAATGTATAGAGGGGCCATTGGGCCATGGAACCAAAACCAAAAAAAAAAAAAAAAAAAGAGCAGAATGATTTGATTTTCGCATATTTGAATATTTTTTGCTTGTTCTTTTTGTGTGACTTGTGATCTCAACTCACTGATAACTACGATAAACAAAAGTAAATTTTGTAAATCGTAGATTAATAGAAAAAAATACAAGTTCATGGTCATTGCTGCAGTATATCAAGTGATGCACGAAAGCTGGCCATTCACATATTCATTGCTGCAGTGTATCAATGATGTGATGCACGAAAACTGGCCATTCACATATCAATGATAGATAATAGTCAATTTTGAGCCAATACTAAAACATATTCAATCACAATATGAAATCGCCAGTTACATTACAAGACTTAAAAAGCAAACCCCAAAACAGAAATAATACTAAATATTGAAATGTGAATTAAATGTCATGAATGTCATGATCATTTTCAACCAGTAGAGGAAAAAAAGAAGTGTCAGGGAGATCGACATACTATTACTTAAGTAATAAAAATAAAACACTTAGGTTAGTCGGTCTACATACAGCGTGTTAATTTGAAGACTTGCAATTAATACTGGGCATTTTCGAAATACAAGGTAAATTTATAATCCAAGCAAGACATGTTTGAAAAATCTATTCAAGAGGTAAACAAGGGTAACCAAATCAGTCTTGAACTGAAAATATAACTAAAAATAGTGCTTCTGTCTATTAAACCGCATTTCAATAAATATTTCATTTCTAGTAATTTTTTTCATAATTTAAGAAATATTTCAATCTTGGTTGATCTGAATAAATGAATCTTAAGTGCCCAGCTATGACAGATAGATGATCATGTTTTATTAATTCCAGGTGACTGACGAACCAAGCGATCAACAGGAGCACAGCCTCATTGAAAATTTTATTCTGTTATGACAGATCGATCAATTTGCCACGTGTGATTAACAAAACACTTTTCAAATTTTGATAAAAAGAGAACACTTGGTATTGCTAAAAAAAAACTACATAATATACAAACCAAATCAAGCATGGTATTAAAAAAAAGGATTAGTTTAACCAATGGAAAAAAAAGATTATTAATACGTTGTGTATAATAATGTTAGTACTATTTTACAAAATATCTGGCAGAAAATGACACAATAAGATAAAATTATGTGGCAATATGTGCAAAAATAGGTTCCAAAAATTGCTTCACGAAGAACAAGATTTTTTTTCAAAATAGTAAAATAATTTGAAAAATATCACACTGGAAATATTATTATATGAAATCATGGCAAAAGCTTCAAAATTATCATAAATGAAAATATATTACAGAAAATATGTGTATGCTTATTAATTATTGCTAAAAATATCCAACTTCAAAAATGAGAATTAAAATTTCAATTTATTTTTTCGAGAGAGGTTAACAATGATAAAAACAAAATACACAGCGGAATGATTGTTGAAGTGGGGGGAAAACATTGCACCAAAAAAAAATGCTTGAAGTAATACCAACTGATTGTGATACCCACACATAGTGGACAATGACTAGCAGATAGAGTAAAAAATACATTGCTCTGCTAGATTGGATTTGATTGTGAAAACTTAAGAGAAAAAAAATGATACCAATTCTAATGCAATAAAAAAGAAAAGAGGACATGTGCAGCAATAGCGGCAACTGAGGGACGGCATCTAATTGTCTGCAGCAAACTAGTTATTTGTACGAAATGTCCAATTTTGTCATATCGTTACTCGGCATTGGTCAATCATTCATGTGGAATGCTACCAAACACATACCTTTGCTATGCTTTGTCCTGCAATACTAATAACCATAAAAATCTTGACATTTGAAAAGCAAAATACTGTTTTCCTTACGATGTATGGTAAATTATAAATAAGAGTTTACTACAGTTCACTTCTTTAAAATACAAAATTATGTCACTGTCCAAACCAGGAAAAAAACGGCAAATCATGTTTTGTCAAGTACAAGCTGCAGATGGATCGCACTGGTGAAGCGCGGTCCACCTGTGGCTCATACTCAACCAAATAAAATTTTACAGAAGTATGTTACAACAATCCTCACAATAGTAAAAAAGGCATGCTGTGCAAATAGTACTACAGTTAAGAAACAATACAAAGTTACAGAAGTTGAACTATATACAAAAAAATGCAATAACATGTTAAGATTACGGTTTGATCAATGTGTACGAATAGGCAAACAGGTTAAAAGAATTGTTCTATCTAGCTTGGTTGACGGTGAGTGGCTCTAATCAACAATGCAATTTTTGATATACACTGTGCATTGTTTAATAGCTGAGGGAAATACAGGAAACAGAAAAAACAACAAAAAAAAAAATACACTGATGAAATCGATAACAAGTAAAAAGCAAATAAAAATGGCGAAGAACAAAATTTTTAGTAATTGAAAATTTCAGAACTTCAAAGCAATGTTTAGAAGTGCCTGTTTGAAGCCCTCTGGTAACAAGGTTACTTTCAGAAGCGCCCAACTTTTTTGTATAAATTAACTCCAAAAAACCCTGGTCCATAAAATCATATAAAACTGAAAAATGCACCACTGTAATCCAGAATTTGGTTTGTCAAACAAATACCACAGGTAACAGATAGATCCACTTTTTAAAAAATCAAGATTGGACTAACGGCATATGTGTATTCATCTGATGAGAAGGTGCACTATATACAGATTGCATGTTTGGTGATGGCACCATAGCTGGAGACATTGGATCATATCCGAAATAAAGCTGTTGGGCTGCAGGAAAATATGATGCCATATTTTGGTCTTGATAATTTTGTTGTGTCTTACACAATGGTGAATCAGCAAACTGCTCCATCGCAATAGCGTTTGATACTTTGGACAACTCTGATAGTGTGTTCTGACTTTGCTTCTTTGGTTCAACCGTATTAGACTGATGTGCTTGAATTATGTGGGACTTCAAGTGTGCTTGTCTGTGGAAACTCAAACCACACGTTAGACAAACTTGTCGCTTGAGAGTTGCATTGTGAACAAGAGACATGTGACTTCTCAACATTGCAAGACTAGCAAATGACTTAAGAACGCAATGCTGGCATCGGAATGGAAGACATTTTTTCATCCGCTTTCTTGCTTTATCACGTTTTGTTACTTTGTCAGAGGGTTTTTCACTTTTAACATTATTGAAGTGAACATTTTCAATTTGCTTTGAAATAGGTGATGTTGTTGACATATTGCTAAAATTAGTTCCCAAACTTTGCTGTTGTTGCACAGAACCGTACATATAATTAACCATTTCATGTGAAATTCCAACTTTTATTCCAGAATCATTCATTATGAGATTGTTGTTTAGTACTGTATTACTTTGGTTATTTTGATACACAAACGCTTGCTGTTGATTGTAATAATTGAAGTTTTGTTGCAATGGCAAGGTAGTTGATGTTGCAGACGGCTGAAGATATGACTGAAATTAGTATAATTGAATTATAGAGACTTTTAATTTATACACAAAAACGATACAATTCCAGGTAAAATATGACAAATGTGCAAAAATTTTACTGTTATTTCCAGTAATGGAAAGTATAGGCTGCTGATGGACGATGTACTGTGAAAGGAAAAAAAAATTTTACTGCATTTTTGTTATAATGTATATGGCCAAATCCAAATAGTTTTAAAAACTTAAAAATATTTTTCAATGCTCATTCTTGATTATTCAACTCATAATCTTGAGACATTACCTAACATTTTTTGTGAGTGGGTAAGAGACATAGCTGATAGAGAGAACGACAATCTGTATATTCGGTAAGGTAGTTTCAAGTATATTTCCCAACAGATTTGGAAGCTTAGCTGTCATTATACGACTACAAAAAGCGGATATTCTTACCTGAAATGTGCTATTTGTGGATTGGCTAACACCCACATACTGATGTTGAATAGTTGGCATAGAACTTCGACTGTAACTTGAAGAATGGGGCAGTAATATTGAAGAGCTCTGGGATGAGGCTGTAAATATATGCCAGTATTGATTATAATGCATATAACAACATTAGAGCCATTATTTTAAATCATTTTATTGTTGAAAATACTAAAGAGCGATTGTTGTAAACAGAATGGGATTGGTGCAATGTGTGAAACTAGCAGATGTAATAATTGCACAAGCACAGCCTGGCATGTGAATGTGAGTATAGAGAGGTGGGATGACAGCATCTTGGTTTTCTTTTGATGTTTATTTTCCTTTTCAGAGCAGTATTCATGATGAACTTTTTGATACAGTTTGATTACTAAAGACGCTCTAAAAGAGGCATTTAAATCTTCTAGTCATAGCTACAAGTGAAATATAGCATATTCTTTTCATGGAACCCATTTTCTCCAGGTGTTTGCATTCTGTCAGTCTGAGAGATACATACTACATACTCATTACACTACCAAAATGTTAAATGCCGTCTGGTGTACACGATAAACATGAAACTCATTTTAGAGTTTTTTTGCATACATGGACAGCATGGTTCATCAGACTTGTACTCAAAGTAATAGTTTTTTTTTATTTTGAATTGACAAAAGCTCTAATATCTTGGAGTATCCATAATAGCCAGAAACAAAAAAAAAAACAGATAAAACACACAAGAAGCAATATTATATTAATATAATATGTTATAGAGTGACATATAAAAACTAAATTGTTTGAATGTCTTGCAAGCAAATGATTTATATAACTCATTCTTCAGTATAAATGTTGAAAAGATTCTTGCCGGGACACAAACCTTGTATATTATGAGATTCTCCAAATGCTGAGAGTGTAACAGGATTGTGGTCGGTATCTTCTTCTGCTTTTCTTTTTCTTGCTTGACTTTTCTTTTTCGCACTTGTTTTGGCTCCAGGACCAGATCCAATCGCTTCCAAATGCCCATACTTCATTAGAAATTGTGAATAGTTTTGTTTATTTTTGGCAAAGTGTTTCCGTTGCATGTGTCCACGTAAGTGATGGGCAGTCATACATCGCTTTCCACATTCTGGGCAATTGCATGGTTTCAGCGGGTCAAATTCTTGGTTTTCATCAGATGGTTGAAGATGTGTTCTCATGTGACGTTGGAGGTAGCAAAGCCTGAATGACAAATACCACAAATAGTTAAATAAATGACATTAAAATTTTTATCAAGGTCAATTTGTTCAAGACTATCAAAAAAAAGAGAAATCTTCTGCCTTATGGGTACCAACACAGGAGACTCTAGAAATAATATTTAGTCCAGTATCATTTCAGTCTGAATTTAATAATGTAGTGAATTTTAATAGTCAAATCACATATACCAATATAGATCAAAATTACTGTTACATTTACTTACCGGTCGAATGTACTTGAGCAGCTGTTACATCTAAATGGCCTTTCCTTCAGATGTACAAATCTAATATGACGCTTGACATTGCCTGCTTGAGCGAAATGTTTTTGACAAATTGTGCATTCATGTGGATTGTTTTTCAAATGAACGCCTTCGATATGAACCATGAGACTGTCTATGCTCTGTAAAAATAAAAGATAACTATTAAAATAGTTAGTGGTTATCAACTGTTCGTTGATGCCATGGACAGCAAAGGATCCCAAAATTGAATAAAACAATTTAATCCTCTGATCTTTCTAGATTAGTGTTCATCAATTTCCTCTATTTTGGGTCAACTTGAATTCAAAAATAATTACAACATATCTTTTCATTGTTTTCTTTCTAATGCTCGATTAAGTTGATGCAAAACACTTGTGGATTAATCAACCCTTGAGAATGATATCTTACCTCGTATTCTATTTTACACAAATTACAACTGAGATCAACTTTTTCATCTTGTGTGACTTCATTCTGTGGATTTCGTTCATATTCTTCAGCAAAACTTCCAACAGATTCATTGTCATTGAATTCTATTCTTTTTCTCTTTCTACGTTTGCTCTTTTTATCTTCACTCACAATTGAATCAACATTTTCATTTGTTACATTATAATTATTATGATCATTCATAACAATGGGGCTTTTAACCCCGCCCCCACCCTCCTGAAGAAGCAGCGATAATGGTAGGGCCTTCTGCGACCCAGCCATTGGTGGCTGAATTGGCAGAGGGCAACTCATAGTCATCGTGCCGGAAAGTGGGGGCATTGTCATTAAAAAATGATTTCCATGCTGAGGAAAGTCATACATATTATTGTTATTGCTGGACTCTGTGGTTCGAGGACTACTTAAAATTCCACTGACACCATTTCTTGGTGGTATTGTTGTACTAGTTTGAATAAGTCCAGAATTGGTCACAGTCGGTTGTGACACTCGAGAAATAGATTGAGATTGATCATGCTGAATACCATACATATCAAAACCAGTTTCGTAATCGAATTCTGACAATGCTTTCATGGCCATAGACAGCGCTTCAGAAACTGATCTAGGTTGAATTACATGATGTTGAACTTGAACAGAACCGAGGTCGTTTTTTAAAGTTGTAACTTGCTGATTAACAGGTACTGGATCTGGCAAAATTTGTTGGCAATCAATAGCAGGTGGCTTGGTTGACTGTGAAATAGGAATTTGCTGCTGTTTATTGATTCTTACTTGCTCAGAATTGGTCTGTGTAAATGGAGGGCTAGTAATTTGATCTGCAGTAGATGACGGTCCTTGGTTTGATTGAAGCTGGTAACTAGGAATATTTGGTCCTGGAGGTTGTAGATTTCCAGGCTGACTTATTACTGATTTTTGTAGATCTTGAGATGACGGTGGTGTGGGATAACTTCCCCAGTGCATATTACTTGGTGTTGAAGACATCGAACTTTCATCAGTATCTGATATATTAAAATTAAAGTCTCAAGTTTTAGTAGAAAAAAAACACCTGCCACAGAAACAAAAAATTATAAATATTATCCAGTTGATAGTCTAAAATATGTCCCATTTCGCAGTAAATATTATACAAAATCTACAGCATTTAATTACAATTTACAACTTTGTTGTCGTCATGTTGAAAATGATCTGGCGTCATATTGAGTAAAAATATTCCATTCTATACCACATATGTTAAAAAATTCTTACTCTGCTGCATCATGAGCTGGATAGACTTAAAAAATGGTGCAATTTTGAAATATAATTCTATGAACCAAACAAACTAAAAAAATTGTTAAGTCACCCTTTTGCCTCAAACAAACAAAAAAGTCCGAACTAATGAAGAATAGAAGCTTCTGCCATCATGCACTATCTGGTAAAAGTGATTGGAGATATTTAATACTCCACCTAATTATATAAGCTAACACTTGGGGAAAGAAACCTTCTATGTCACTGATAAGAAAAATTTTATTTGCAACATTCATATCTAGGAATAAGAACTGATAAAAGAAGATAACACAGGGATTAGAAGGTATTCTAATTTACAACAAGTTACAAAAGCTGATTGATTTGGGGACTTTCTAAAACATTGAAGAAATTATGTACAAAGGAATACAGGATGAGAGAGATAGTTCCTGTAATATGAAGATTAGGTAGAATTTGATTATGAATATTTATGTCAACCAAAAATGCAAAAATGTTTTCAAGTTGACTACTGTAAAACATAGAAATATTTGGTACAGTAGAACATTTCAAACTAGCACAATACATGTGAAGTTGTCTCACCGATGCGTTGCATTATGTTTCGGGTAATAAAATAATAATGGCAATACACTCCTACATTGCTGTGCGTTGATCGTGTTCACATGCTTACGAAATCGAAGACGCAAAAAAAGAAACAAACACTCTGCGTCAGCTTTCATAGCAAATCGTCCTGTTTCCTTGGAAAACGTAAGGAAATGCACGCGGTGCATTGTGTTGCATGAAACGCAATGGTAAAACAAAAAAAACTTAGGAAAAACGCAACCAACGTGTGGTGCAACTTATAGGCTCTTGTGCTCACACAGTATTTATACTCCCTGCTCAATCCATCTATAACCTCTACTCAGTTGCAACAGACAAAACAAACCAAATTAGAAAACATTATTTTATATTTAGTTGCTTATGGGTAATTTATATTTTGGATGTGATTCATAAATTTGGACAATCTTCCCGGTTTTCAAAGCATGTTTTGTCAAGTATTTGTCACTGATGGATAGTGCCACTGAGGCGCGGTCCATCTGTGGCACATTCTTGACAAATTTGATTTACTGATTGGGCTGAACTAAATTTCCTAATCACTATAGTGGTCATTTTTTCAACATTAAACATGAACAAAATGAATCAAGCTTCTCACCAGCTGAAGGACCTCGACTTTCGGATTCCGAGCTATGAGCCTGACTTGACGTTTCAGGATCTTCAGCATCATCAAGTGGTGGAAGAGCATTTAGATTACCGTTGTGAATTTTATCAACATGTTTTCTCAATGCTTCATGTTGTTTAAAACCTTTTCCACAGTCGCGACAAAAGACTTTCGCTTCGTCCTTATTTCTGGAAATAGAATATGAATAATTTAATTGTAATTAATGACTTTGCCTTTTGAATGACAAAAATAAATGCAATTTTCCAATTGCAAATTCCATCAAAATATCACGAACGAAAATTTCAAAACAATAATAGTGCTTTTGTGTTATATATGGGAATATATAATAAAATATATGTTATATATCGTTATATTTGGAAATTTTATTAATAATCAATATCCATTTTTTAAATAAAAACACTCAGATGGTGTTGATGTTACCCGTTTCCAGCAATGTTCTTTGAGCAACTAGTTATATATTATTTTTCGGGAAAGATAATACCTGTATTCTTTCCACTAAGTTTACACAAGTTATAAGATGCAGCTGGAGAAGCATGGAATCATCCTGGCAAATTTTTCCTTAAACTTCTGACACACCCAACCCATTTTCTTCTGATGACTTGATAAAAATCTTTAACATCATCAATACTGCTAATATTAAATATCAGTGTTGATAATATTGAAGCTTTTTAACAGTTTTAATTAACACAAAAAACACTCAAAGAAGATTTTCATCATTTTGTGTGTGATGCAAGACAGAATATATTTTTTTTTGAGAATCAGGAACCGTTTTTTGGTGTCTGAGTAGCAGAGTAGCTGAGATGCTGTCACACTGGGACAAACATATCTTAGCTCAAAACGCTATATCTTTGCTATTTCCGGTGAGGCCAAAATGATAACTACTACTACTAGTCTGTCCTCAGTACCAAAAGATAACTTTAGGTGTTCAAAAGTATAACAAAACAAATTATGAATTATTACATGCTACACATATATAAATGCGCCAATTATGGAAAAAAATTGATTTTTCAATTCATAGTACAACACTATACTATACGAACTATCATGACTTTTTCTTGTTTGGTTGACTTTAACATGGGTGACTAAGCTGAAGTTAGTAATGTGATGGGTTTCCCCAAAATTGGATGAAATTCTCGCATAATTAAGTCATGAGGTCACATGCTTTCAATGTTCCCATTGAGTTCATGGATCGGTACAACAAACTAAACAATGAAAATTTCTAAAACAGATGTAGGTGTAATGTACTAAATTCTTTGAGTTATCAAAAAAAAATTTCCTTTGGGTAAACAGCAACATCTAATTAATCCAGAGATTGATGAAAATGCCAATGGGAACACTATTCTAACAAAATCTTTCGCAATTCCAGACATTACGTGAACTGGACCAAGTTACTTTTTATATGTTCTTTACCTTTGGTACAAAAACAGCATGACTCATACTCAGACATAATGAATGACTACATCATTTCTTTGTCTGATATAACCTTAGAATTATTTTCATAAAATGTCTTCTCTGGGATATCTTAAGCACACAAGTTTTCATGTTGAACTAAACAAAATCATATTTGACCCAATCGCCCTTAAGTCACAAATATACCCTAGGGTAGGGAGAGAATTTAATATAAATGGTAGTTTGGTTTATAAAAGTTCAGTTCATAAAGTCCAGTGTTTTGAAATGCCAGTTAAATGAAGTTGGTGCCTCATAGCACATTCTTTTTGCAAAATTAGTTTCTTTATAATAGTTCAAAAACTGAATAAATTTATCCGAAACCCAGAATCCTTAGCCTCAGTAGCTCAATCCAGCGATGTATACTTAACGGTAGCAAAGCAGACATACACACTTTTTACTAGGGAACAATTTGTTTTGACATTTTATTATCCTGATGCAAACCGGATCACCCAAGTCAGTATAATATGATCAAATAACATGTTATGATAAGTATGAGTCTCTGATGGATAGTGTTTCCAGAGGCACACCGGTTAATCACTATTTATGAGTTAAGATCCCAAACAGTCACAAACTTTGAGCATAGAATTTGGGATGGATACGCATCAATTTTTGATTAGTGAGTTGGCCATTCAAAATTTCCACATCGAGTTTCACATCCGGACATCTTGATTTGCGTTTTTAAATAAGTATATCTGACTAAAAAACAATTAAAAAACGAAAAAAAACTGTTTAGCAGATAAAAAAAATTAACCGAAAGTTCTATATAAAAACCACAGATGGATATTGGACATGTCTTGTGGGCACAACTCCTATTTATTGATTTATATTTGATAAAGTATGATTTGATAATATTTTTCAGAAAGAGGAACTGATATAGTACCTGTGTAATAATTGCATGTGTCGTTTCAAGTTGATCGCTGAAGAAAACGATTTTGTACAACAATTACAATGATGTTGTTTACTACTTGTATTAATATTCTGCATGTATTGCTCATCTTCTTGTACATGTAATGAATTGGAATGAATTTCCATTTCTTGAATTGTGGGAAATGTCAGTTGACAACTACATGAAAAAAGAACAGGGTTGGATGAATGTGTACTTCAGTTTCAGATACCGCTACATTTATTTTCGAATAGTATGATTTCGAACTGGATTGTAATTAAAAATAATTAAGAGATTTTGAAAAAGGTCAATTTTTTATTACATTAGCATAAATTTTCAAAATATACATAAAATAACAATAAGAAAATTGTTACCCAACCAGTCAAGAAATATTTTCTGCACACTGATTTTTGTTGACCCTTTTTCACACTCCCCCTGCACTATCAGACAAAAAAAATTGTCTGATGGACCATCATGAACAAACAATTCAATAGATTTAATGTAAAAGCGGTTATTCCTACTACACCAAATATAATTAATTATTGTCAGCGTCTTGTGATGCACTGTAAAAGGTGCCTATTGGTAAAGCAAATTGAGGATTTTATGTCAAAGTGGGATTCTGAATAATCAACTCCAATTTTAATGAAAACATATATTCTCTTGACATAATAATTCTTTTAACACTGACTGCACTGATGAATCATACACATGTGCACGATCGATCTGTAAATCATGCTTGTTAAAGAAAAATTTTGATTTGCGTCTTATGCAATAGTATAGCTGGGCGAGATTGAGTATTTTTTGTACCAGTATACTGCTGTCAAAAAGTCGGTATGTCAAACCATTTTATGCTATCAAAACGCATGCTATAAAGTTTTAAAGAGCCACGTGGAGCACAACCTAATAAAAAATAGTTATATATTAAGAAACTCTCTAAATGTGGACTGGTTATCGATTCATTACATTAAAGGTTTGGAAGAGGCATAAATACGCTGATGTAAATGTTGTTACTTGACATGATGTTGTATTGCACCCCTAACCATTTCAGGCGGAATCCCAGTAACTAAGCAAAACGGTATTGTGAAAATTAACGCAATATGGTATTTTGGAAAGCTCAATAGTGATATTCACTGCCTTAATAGCATTTCGTACAGCTCTAAGCAATATCATCGTAATTTATATGGTAAAAGATTGAATGTTTTTTTCCAACACCCGATGGTTACACACTTATAAAAAGGGCTTTAAAAAGATTGGTAATGTTATTAATGAGAGTGCTGATCTATCTGAAGAAAATAGTACTAAGTGTACAAGACCCGAAGTAAAAATAAGACTTTGTCATTCTAGAGCAGCATTTGTCAGAATACACAATTTGCGAGTGCTCAAAAAATCTTTTATCTGACACAGATTTTAGAAATATAGGATATATATAGAAATGCATTACTTATCAATCCAAGTACCTACCCTTCTCTTGTTTCAATTTTTTTAAGTAACTTACCGCAAACACATTAAACCTTTTGTCAGTATTCCAATATGTAATGATTTAGTATGTTTTGATAAAGTTGCAACAGAAGCAAATCCTTTCCCACATTCTCCACATTGATATGGATGCTCGTGGTCATGAACTGAGAGTAAATGACGTTTGAGATGATCTCCTCGTCTGAAAACCTACAAGGAAAAAAAGAAATTGTTTAGAATTTTATTATGTCAAGCATGAAACACCGACGCACCTTGTCTGTGTGATCCATCAGTGACTCAAGCTTAATGAAAGCATGTGTGCAGAAAATATTTCAGAACGGGTCAAAACCACCACTCTTCCAGTATTTATCACTTTTTCGGAGCAAAATCAGAATTTTAGAATACAATATAATAGGATTTCGAATTATATTACAAATATTTTAGGCATCGTGCAGGTAGCATTCCTTAAAATATTGCATTTTTGGATACTTTTTTTATTAATAAAAAGCATTTAAATTGTGTGTCTGAGAAGCAGAAAGTTTGAAATTTTGCGAGCCTGATACTGAAGTTTATACTGAACACATTTTTTATTATGATAATGTAATCAATTAGTAAAACTACGATTCTCATTTCACCTTCACACATTTTGGGCATTGATATGTTTTGTTTCCTCTTGTTTTCCCCTTCACTGGTCCTGGTGTAGATGGATTACTTGGATACGGAGAGACGCTCTGTGAATTGAGGCCCATTTGATTGTGCATAGGACCCATGGTTCGGTGTTGTTGAGCATGTGGTGAATGTGTTGGATAATAACCAATGGGGTGGTTGTTAGGGGGCAAAGGAGAGTATATATTATCTTGTGGGACGTTAGTTATTCCTGGTCTTTGTGGAGTGAGCAGATCAGATTTTTGTGATTCTGGCAAACTTCCAGATTCAGAAGTTTGAGAAGCCATCATTACTTGCTGCGCCCGGTTTTGGTTGTAGTGTGGGTTGGGTACGAGCATCGGTGTGTGTTGATGTTGCATCAATGTCGCATTGTTATTGTTCGCTTGTAAAGCTTGTAGTCCAGCTGGTACAACTGGACCTGCGATATCTGATTGGACATAGCGTGTTGCCCGAGGGGGTTCATTATAACCGGAGTGTGATGATGGATAAGGTGCTCTTGGCCAAGACCCTTGTTGAGGAACAGAACCCTGTTGAGGAGCCATGGCGTTGTAGTGTTTTGATGAATCAGGGTATGTACCAGGGTACGGTGCTCTTGCAGCATATCTGTTTCGATCAGGTGAAGCGTAGTTTTGTTGAGCAGGTGGATTATTACCTTGCCACACACCAGAACTAGGATGACCACCTGGAATATTTTATCAATTTATTTAGAATATGTAAGTATTTAGATAGATTTTAGCAAAACTTTGGTCATAAATTAAATTAGTCATGGGCATTTTCAAATACTTGATAATTTCAAGATTGAATCAATTACTTCAAAGACAAATACTGAATCAAATAGCTGAATTAAATCAGATGTTTCTAAAAACATAATTTAAATCAAACCAGCAAAGTCAACAAAGATCAATTTAGAATCGTTCTGCTACCCCATTTAAAAGAAAATTTTATTTCATTCGGTACGAATTATTTGTTTATATTCATATCAAGCCTCATTTGACACAAGTATGCCTTGAAAGTACCGTATCTAAACTTCATCTTCAACCAATTCTTGGCTATTATTCCCTACTAATAAGCAATTTTCGTCCTATATATGAATCGGAAAAATATGTAAATGGATATTTTTTTATAACTTAAAAAATGTTATTCCATCAAGTTTGAGTCACAGATTGACCGCATTTTGTCAGAGCGAATTATCAGTTGATAATAGAATTTAGTTGAAATTCAATATACTTTAAAGACAGAATTATTTTTACAATTTAAAATGATCAACCATACTACCTATTTGTGCATTTGAGCATGATTGCACTGCATTTAGTTCTAGATATAATTTTACAAAATTCATGCAGCGCTTTGCTGCTCAATAACCTCATGTTCCATCACTCAAGCTGAACCGAGAAAATCTACTATCTCAAATAAATTACTAAAGTGAAATTATCTGCTAAAATACAAAAATTAATAACACAAATTCAATCTTTTGTTTGAAATGGTAAAAAAAGCAATTATTAGCAACTGCAAAAAAAGTTGATGTCATAAATAATATATATATATATTGGTGCAGGGCAACAATTTGAAGAAATTTTCAGATAATCTGACAAAAAGAGTATGATAATGCGATAATAATTTACCAGGTCTCTGCATCATTGTATTTGTTCCAGATGAAACAGCTGTGGGTTGATGGTATCTGTAAGGATCATGATATTGTGGCCCAGTGGTTTGGTTGCCTAAAAACAGCAAACATTTTTTTTACTGAAAAGACCCAATAAGATGTGTTTTTGCCAATGATACTAAAATAGTAAAATACACCAATAAAGCAAAATTCCAATCATGTTTTGAAAATTGCCAATAAAAACAAAACTACTAAAATTTTTTTTGTTAAATTTTCTAACAAAAAAGCGATAAAAATTCTCATCAAATTTGTAGGTCAGTCAGAACTATTCGTCAATAACGAATTATAAAGGGGAAAAATGACAACTAAAAACTTACTTTTGCACTTTGTAAAGTAAGAAAGTATAATCAATTTGAAGATGAATATTATCAAATCTCTTAAATTTTTTAATTAAATTCATGTAGCAAGATTTGCAGAAGAAACAGTACTTGCTACAAGAGACTATCGTCTCTTGGCAAAACATGCAAGCAAATAAGCCGTAAGACTTTGTTGCCTTTGTTTTTTATTTCAAGATTGGACATGGTAAGTTGAAAAAATATCTATTTAAATTGGTTGCTTATATTTTTTGTTGAGTTAATTTGGCAATTGCTAACTTTGAAAACTAATTTAAAACAAATTCAACTTCAACTTTAATAAGACCAAAACTGGTACAGTGATCACAATGATAATGTCCAATAAATAGTCAAGTTTGTAAGATTTTGATTTATCTATAATAAAAAATGAACAAATATATGCTTTTTCCAAGTATCTCTTTATAATGCACATTTTTAACACTTTGTATGTAATCAGAAGAATATGTAAAAATGTTTAGTGATTATTGAAGACTCTTCAGATCCCTAATTAGCCTTTTGCATTGATGGCTGGTAAATGCTAATAATTTATCTGATAGAAATCTTTCACAATTACTTACTTACAGATAATTTTAAATATTTCAGCGAGAACGGAAATTTTTGCTAGCCAGTTAATTTAATCTGAACAAAAATGCAAGGAATTTCCTTTCTATTCTTGTGCAATCCCATATCATGGTTTGCCGAAAGTAGGGCAGAGCAGAAGTAAATCAATTGTTCAGATTAAATCAAGCGTGATGCCTCGTGCAACAAACCATGAGAAAGAAATAGATCATGAAGGATAATTGAATATTCACAAATGTCTACTCTAGAGAAAAATTTGTCCACATGTCTGCAAATGCATTTCCTATTTATTATCTTAATGGGGGAAAGCAAATAAATAAGCTTGGCCAAGTATGAGCCACAGATGGATCGTATCAACAAGGTGCAGTCCAGCTGCGGTTCATACCTGGCATAATGAAATTTCAACTGGGTTATTCAGTGTTTATGTCAATTTTTTTTATCATAGATTATGTTTTTCAAAGTATAAATTTTGCTCAACAAAGCGATAATATTCGAATTATAGTTACCAACATAAAGAAACACACTACCGGTAATATCATATTAGAATATCATATCATATACCAGTATTGTACTCATTTTTACAGATATCACAAGTTCAACAGTGGAAAGCATTCAGAGTCTGAATAAAATTTGGATTGTGTGCTAGAATTTTTGTTCTATGTGTACCACATTGGATTATATTATAAATCAATATGTCTTTACCTAATTCTGAACCAATAAACATTATATAAAAGGGAAAGAATGGCTAAATTTATTCTAATTATTAATCCATTGCAATTCTTCAGTATTCAATTTTTAATTATGCGTTTTGTGTAAGTTCGTGTTATTGTCACTCATACACACAAGAAAAAATATATATACAGATCTATAAGAATAATTTGTGAAATGAAATGCAACCATGTACAAATGATTGAACAACCATTCCTTCATGAGAACAATTACTCTTTACCAAACTTTTATGTAATTTTATTTTTATAGCCACTTCATAGAGTGGATCACCCTCTCCAAGGCCCTGTAACGGGCGGCCACTTAAAGACGGACAGGGTTACAATTACTGGAAAGATATGATCTTTTCGTGTTCGGCTTAGCCTACCCAAGTTATTACAGCCTGGGTTGAGTGGTGGGCATGGATAATCGAGTTGGATTCACCGGGGCTCGAACCCGAGATGTTCAACCTGCAATGTCAACATGTTTAACCACTAGGCCATCGCGCCCGAAAAATGCCCTTAATTCTGTTAAAGATGAATATATAAACAGCTGGGGAAGAAAGTGATTACTACAAGACATAGTGACAAAATTGCTCAAAATTACAAGCAATTATCTTCAGAAGAATGATAAGGTTTTAAAAAACAACAATAAAAAAATTGGTCATTTCATAACAGCTAAATGGATTTTTATCAAGCGTGAACAAAAAAGATTTGAAAATTTGTTAGTCTGCCAACAGATACAGTGAAGAATGCCCAATGAATTATGCTCTGTCAGTATCAAAAATCAGAGTTGGTATTATTAAATTTAGAACTAACAGGAATAGATACAGCATATGTTGTAATGTCACAAAATAAAATATAGAATTTGGCAGATGTCATAATTTTTCAACATAATAGTGGAGTATCAAAACTATTTATAAAATGATATTCATACTTGCAGCGGGTCCACAACTTTCAATAATAATAAATTTCCTTGGCATAATTTAAAAAGAAAACAAAGACAAATTTCTCACACAATTTCGTTTTGCACGACTGAAACTCGATACCATAACGCAAATAACTTTCTCATTTATTCAAGGGTCACTCGAACCAAGTTGTGATCATAGTATAAAATGGATACGCCATGACGATTAGTCACTGATCATCAAACCGATAAGAATAAGAGATTCCATTTTTATACTTCATTCAATTCTTATTCCAGTTAGAATGCCTTGTTAGTGAAAGTAAAAAGAAATGGGTGTAGCAGCTAACAAGCAGAGATCGGTATATTATAAATGTTAATCATAATAATTAAAAATGACTTTTCTGTCAGAAAAATAAGAACAAGTTATATTTTGTCAAGTATATTTCATCAATGGAGCACATCGTTGAAGCATGGTCCATGTGTTTCTTACATATAACAAATAATATTTCGGGTTCAAAATCTAGTCTGATACATAAGTTCAAGAGTCTTCCTACACATATTCACGCTCTTTTTTATGTAACAATTCGTCCGACTAAGGACTGACTTTCATTTCCTTTCAACAACGATAATATATAAATATTACAATTTCTTTGTTTACTTGTGCTACAAATTTGAAACATGCAAACAAATTTTGAACAAAAAATATGGCAACTCTTGAAAATTTTGCAGATTTTTATATTGCCTAAAAAGTCCCACTTCACGCACAAACACCAAATATTATTAATAAGGTTATTAGTCAGATTAAGGTTAGATTAAAGTCCTAATCATGCAGTCTAAAAACAAGAAGATGGATTATATAAACACATGCAGAGACATTAACGTGAGGAGGGGTGGACTCTGTTAGACATAACATAGCCAAACCAACATCCCATATTATTGTTATTATTTTGTCAAGAATGCATCATGGGACCTTGCTTTCAGTGTCATCATCGATTTATTAAATGCTCCTACACACCAAACCTATCCCATTAGGTGTTTTTCCGATAAGATGCAATGGAACCAACAGCAATTCAAAAAATTTATCCTTAATACTGCCAAGCAGGATGATAGAATCATGATTTTGCTTTGGGTATCGGTATCTAAAATGTTCCTGCTATTTTCATTGGATGGACAAAAAAGCTTCAAGACATCAACACAGATATGTCACAACAGTATTGATGATTATGAACCTTTCTCTACTGTCAGAGTACTTAAAATAAAATATTTCAATCTTCTAGCAAGTTATACACTATGAAAAATATCGTCCATTGGCAGAATTTTCTCCTGATTGAAGCCATTTTCGCCAGGTCATAGTAGCAGAGTAGCTGTAATAGTGGCAGCGTGACTCCGGACAGTATTGCTGTTTAAATTAAACCAATTAAACCTTTTACACTTGAATATGTCAGGTTACAATTTGTACTTTATTTTGATAGAATTTGGCACTTCATTTTTCACAATATTAGGCAGTATTAATTATAAGAATAATCTATAACATATTTTGCATAACCCAATATAAATATATCCTACAACATGAACACTTCCATCAAATTCTGAGAGTGAAATAAAATAAAACAGCAAAAATCAATACAATTTCTTATGTTTGTCCAGTAAACGCAATCTTATTTTTGTAATATATTTTATAATGTGTGTGGCAAATGTCAATAAGAGCAAGCTGTGATGCTGCCTATTTGTAAAAAGGCAGTTGTTAGATGACCAATCTCGCATCAATTATTCACGAGATTGGCAAATTTACTGAAGGCAACTAAAAGTAGAGAAAAAGGTTGTCGTGAACAAGGCTTATGGTGGCAATAACTGGAATAAATCACATCAATGCCAGTTATGTTAAATAAAGTTTAAAATTGTATTGATATAGGATAATTTTTATGATATTTTTCATCCAACCAAGAACTGTATAAAGAAAATCATACAATTTGTGTTTCATGGGTTATACAAAAAAATTATGCCAGAACATACTTTCCAAGTATAAGTCACTGATAAACAATTCTAATTAGCATATTTACCAACCTTGAACAGTATTAACTGCCGTCCTTTGATCCTGTGGGTAGGGTGTTTGGCTTGTGCTCAATGACTGAGTAGTCAATGTGTTGTTATAAAATGGCGGAATTTGCAACTCTGATGACTTGGTGATTTCTGATGGTGGGCTTGCCATACCCTTCCATGAGTCTGGAGTATGCTAAATTTAAATGAAAGCTTTAATGATAATAGAATACAATTAATATTCATAAAATCGTCACATATTAGAAATTTTCCCACAATATGGCCATGAAAATAAACAGCACACTGCGCAGTTGAGAGTGATACAATACTGTAATTATTGCATGAAGAGATCAATGCTGATACAGGATTTCTTCAATTCTTCCGTATTTATGTAGTTAAGGGAGTGGGATCCATTCATAATATATGCAACTGAATAAATCCAGTAATGGAAAAGTGTAACCCAGTCAATATTTGTATCAAAAAAAACATTTTTAGAAAATTGGATGTGAATCCAATTTTCAAAAAATGTTTTCTAGAAAATTGGATGTAAATCCAATTTTCAAAAATGCTTTGCTAAAATGATCTTATAAACAGTGCTTTAGTTATATATATATACGCAAAATATCATTTTAATAATGTGATAAAGCCATAATGTGGTAAAAGATATATTACTATGAAAGGAACTCATACGTATAACATGTGTAGTAACATACTCTGTTTTATGAATATTGTAAAATTAATCTATGTAATTGCATCACACTCATCTTATTAGTAAGAGGCTAGAAAAAAAGTACTGGAAAGAAAAGTAAAATCCATTATACTGGAATCAGATCAATGTGCCATACAAGACTGAACAATTTTGAAAGAACGGCTGTTTTTCAGCTTAATAAAAAATAAAATAAATTTAACTCCAATGTAACTCCAAGTTTTACTATTACAGCTCTTTCTAATAAATTTAGGTATCAAAAAATTCAATATGCATGCTATAAGTGAGTGCCAATTCAGTTGAATTGGTGTTGGAGAAAGTCAAACATATTTACACATATTTATTACATATTTTTTATTTATATACACCTTATTAATCACAAAACAAACTGAATTCGATATTCATATGGGTATATTGGGGAGCACAGTGGTACAGCTATGGCTACCATTGCCAACCCAAAATTAAGAAATTATTGTCCTGGTCATGCATTAGCTGATCCCATCAATCAGCCAATTCTAGGTTCCAAAATCCGAAATTCTTGAAAGCTTTTCGTCAAAACAGAGATTGGATTTACACTGATATTTGCCACAAGCAGCAAGCAAAGATCTGATAACAACAATATTTGTAGCCATACGGAGAGAAGGACTGTTTAGAATTCTGAAGGACTTCGTTCCTGAAATCAATAGCTACAAGATGTTTTGTCCACCTTTTCAAACATATCAGAATTTCTCAAGAACGTGAGACAAATCACATATTTTTAGGCATGTCAGAGAAACCACTTTTAAATTTAAACATCAAATTTTCGTCTCAGTATAAATGTTTGAACGCAATAGATTGGGATATATTTAAACACATTGAACATATAGAGTATAGACATAATGGAAGTAAAAAAGGAGCGACTTATTATAATTCACAAGTTTTTACCTCATGAGCTTCCCTCTCATATGTTTCCCCGCTGTCCATGATTTCATTAATATTCGCTGCCTCCACCTTGCAGCTCTGACCTCGCCAAACACGAGCAACGGTATATGACAAAACCTCTCATGCAAAGTTGTCAGTTGTTAAAAATTCAAGCAGAAAATGATGTTAAGAATATGTTTGGCAATAATTTAAGAACTAAGGATTGTTTGAGACGAAGTACAATGTTACTGTCAGGGCAGTATGGTAATGCCTATGTCACCTTACATCAATCAATCGCTTAGGTGTATATGAATAAAATTTCTGTTTACAGAGTGCGCTTACAGCTTAGTTCTGAATACACAGTATCAAAATACTGCATAGTTTGGATGTGGTGCTAGGAATCGGACCTAATCAATCTGAAATTGCACAGCCAAAAACATTTAACCAAACTATCCAGCACACCAGATGACTGACTATGATACTAAATAAGCTAAATGGACTATTACAGATTAGATACAAGGTACAATACTAAACATCTCCCTGTTTCTGGCTTTGATATTCACATTTTGAAAGTGAAATTACATGAATTCATACCGCACCCTGTACTGTAAAAATTATATGATCTCATATTCTGTTACACTGTATATCTTTGTTGACAGGTTCGAATAGCAAATGCCAGAATGGCATTTTAGAAAACTTCATACAATCACACTCCCTTCTCAAACGCCCCAAATAACGATTTTGAAAACGACGCATCAATTACGTGTGGACGCTTGAACCCCGAGGCGCATATCAATATTTCTAAGAAATAATGATGACCCTATGCAGTCGCCAGTCTGACAACCCAGGCTACAATGAACTCGTTCCATGCCACCATCGACACAGTCTTGCGAAAAACCCGACGTTGTACCCCGCCGTGTCGAGCACGCGTGAATAATATTTCGTTATTTTTTCTCACAATCGCTCGTGACGCTTTCGTCAGGCGAAAGTTTCACGTCGTGTTCTTGAGCGCTATTCAAAGATTCTGTTATAGAACGAAATCTGGCATATGGCAACAAGTGTGGCTACTGTCCGTAAAACATCTGCCAAAAATTTTGATAGTAACTAATTTATTTCGGAAATCCATTTAGCTTTAAAAGAACAGAATCGAACGAAGACGAAATCTACTGAATAGCTACGATATTTTAGGTGAAAAATGAACATTCTAAATGATTTTGGCAGCGCGTATTCCAAAGGCTGGGTTTTCAGACTTTTCAGTACACTTGACCCTACGAGATAGCTCTAACTACTGACAACCATTCCCTCTCCATGAACTGCTCATTAAATGCCACCAAATAAATCTTGCCCGATTATATACATTCAAAAATTTTATTTGAATGTGTAAATGAAATGGATAAAATAGGAGAAAATGAAGGTTTTGCATCTGAATTCAATTGTAAAGCACTTCTCTCAAGCTGTCAAAACAACACGTTTATTCTACTTTGGCATTTATTTCAAGGAAAAAATAAATAAAATGCAACCAACACTAAACTAGCCGAACTAAAAGCATAATGTACAATCCCCATTGTACTGTAAAACAGTTCTTATAGTTGAAATAAAATTTGAAAGAATATGATATACAAAAATGCACATCCCAATGGACTGGCCATTCATTGGGTACCAGGTTAGATCAGTCAGTTAAGGCTTTAGAAATATGCTTAGAACTATGCATCACTAGCTGGGTTCGAATCCAGGGCTGATTATATGCAGAGGTCCGCTAGCGCCTCACCGGTACATGTGATTTATGCGCTGCTTACGGCTGGCTTCCTGCACAAATCACATCCATGCCCAGGAATAATGAGTAAATTTTACGCCAAAACTTTCACCCGCGATTCGGAACTGGTGTCGGCATGAGATGTCATAGTTTGCCATATCGTTAAGCCGTATTCTCAGCTTTTCTCTCTCGCAGGATAAAAATGAATTCCTATCATATTCCATCGGGCAATATTAACTCAATATGTTACATAAGCGCTTGTTCAACATGTCGAACAATAATTTTTAAAAGAATTTTCATTAATTTGTTATTAGCAAAATAGCACAAGTTAGGCCCTCCTAAACATGAAAATGAAAAAATCAACATATTTCTGAGGGAAATACGTTCAACTGGTGAAATGAATACAAACAAACATTCGAACATTTCATTAGCTGCAGTTGAGACTATCACCTAGAAGTACAGCTTATGGTCTAGCAAATCAATTTTTAAATTGAAATGACCAGTTACATCTTGATAACTAGACACATTGGGCAGTGAAAATAGTTATGATTATTACTATGAGCAAAGTGTATAAAATAAATTTATTTTTTGGCAAAAATCATGAAGAATATGGTCTCCAAATTGCATCACTACATTTGTGTTTGAATAGGGTGTTGTCATAGAATGATATAAAGAGCCAAGACTAAAACATATCTGGATGTTTCGAAGAGTATTTACATGAAATGCCTCGCCAGATTGAGCCACTAGATAATAGTTGGAACGATTAATCAGAAAATATGTTTTAGATACATAAAAACACTTGAATTTTTCACTGGAGATAATTTTTGATTATTGGAACTATAAGCTCACATAAGGGGTTGTTATTCATACAAAAAAAAAAACAGTAATACCGCCAACTAAAAGGCGATATTAACTGATGAACGGTAACAATGATGCTTTATAATTTCGACGTCATAAAACTTATTTGAATGGATTTCCAGTCATAATTTCTTTTGAAAAAGGAACTTTCAGAACAATAACATTAAATCCTTCTAGGCTAATCTGCATATCTAAAACACTTTTGACATATTTAAGGCAGAGGGAACATAATAAAATATAAATTTCTGAGTGAAATGGACCAGAGATTATATTATTCAATTAATTATGAAAGGGTTTCTGGAATACAAATAAAATAGAAAATGAACACATCCTCACAAACATCTTTCTTATATTAGATGCCTTATAAAATAAATAGAGTGAAAACAGTGAATTATCCTCTGGGGCATTGAGACATTGACAACAAAATATGCCTTATATAAGTTAAGTATCAATCGGAATGCTTAAACAGCACACCATGCTGGAACGAACACGAAAGTGAAATTTTTATCCAACAGAAAATAATTTGAAGAATGCAATATTTTTTGTGAAAAGGTAAATAAATTTTTAAATTTAAGCGCAAAAATGTATGTACTCTGTGTATTGAATTCAGAAAAACATTTTGTGTAAAAGAGTGAGTTGTAAACCTATTTTTAATATATATTCCTAGTTACAATATATACAAATTTTCATTTAACTGCCTGTGCCTGAGTTATTTCTAGCAACCAATATTTTTATTCTGTTTGGCATAAAAGTCGGCGAATGGGACTTCAAAAGTGAGTGCAACTCAACAAAATACACCCACCGAATTTCCTGGCTGGTCAGACAAAAATATTTTTTGTTGATAAGACTGCCGTCTCTGGTTTTGTGGCAATTCGAGTGGCAAATTTGAATGATATATTTGTGGCATTCCCACACATATTTCAGGGTTCGTTTAAGCTATTTTTTGCCAGATGATACCTGGATATGACACATACTACCTCATATGGTAAGATTTTGAACAGTTTTATTTTGTCAAATATGAAATTTTGACGAAACAGGACCATCTCTGGCTCATACTTGACAAAATAAAATTTTGTTTGGAACTATTGTTGTGGGAACCCTAGGAATCCATTTATTTTTTTAAACTCATTACAGTTTTCTCAATGACATCGAGACATTCTGCTGCTTGAGAATCGTTGATAACGAGAGGAGGTGCAAATCTGATAATGTCATTATGAGTGGGTTTCGCAAGCAGTCCATTGTCTCGCAATCGGAGACAAACTTCCCATGCATTATAAGCTGAAATTATAAATAAAACTATTCATCATGATATCTAAATTTTCAAATATTTTTTTTTTTTCAAATTAGTTGTTTTTTTTGTCTTATGATAAGTGATTGCAAAAATGATGATCAAAATGATAAAATTCAAATTTGATGGAATAATTTTTTTTAATCGAAAATATTTTACCATAAAAAAAGAGTTTTTTATCAGAATATCAATTACTTTGAAATATACTCAGATTTTGAAAGTATGTTAAATTTTCATTTTTTCCACTGAGAGTTGCCAATTCAAGTTCTTAAGTGGTACCTAATCTGATTCTAGTTAAAGAATTTATGAAAAAATTCCAATAAACAGCATACTTTCTCAACATGTTAGTAAGTGGAACTTTTTGTAACACACTCAACATCTCAATATGTCGGATGGAAATTTATATCGAATATTATTGAATCACATGAGCGATTATTTGAGTCATAAAAATCAGACATGAATAAGAATACAACCAAATCTTGATTTTAAAAATGATCCTAGTCCCCCAGCTTATCTTAACAATGATTTAGACAACTCATCATTGGGACATACAAACCTCCAGTATCTTTGATCACCATCGCAATAAATAATCCTTTTCCTCGGACAGTTGTTACAACATCTTGTGGCAATTTCTTCAGTTCATTTTGCATGAAATCGCCCAAACGAGTAGCATTATCTGGTAACTTCTCTTCGAGTAGCACCTGAGATGAGGTAACAATTATGATTGGGGATGTCCATTGTCCAGTTACATTGCTTAAATTAGGGGAACTTTAAAAGCATCAAAACTATTTTGCATAGTAGTGTTGATCATTTCAATGCCTTCGGTACCATTTTACTTCTGTCGCCTTAAAAGATGTCAGCAGGAAAGCAATGAGATGACGAATGATTCATCACCCGCAAAAATGGAATGTTTTCTCCCTAGAGAGCAGTTTTTTGATTTCTATAGTATTAAACTCTTTGCCTTATTAGTAAGGAATTTTAAATAAAAAAGCAAATCTTGCTTCCGATCAGCAAAATAATCAAGATGAATTAATTAATCATGCCAGGGAAAAGCAAAAAAAAATAATAAAACTCACATTTAATGCTGACATAGCAACCCTGCATGCAACTGGATTTCCTCCATAAGTTGAGCCATGTTCTCCGGGTTTAATTGTAAGCATAACCTCATCATTTGCAAGCACAGCAGATACAGGGTAAACTCCTCCAGATAATGCTTTTCCTGTTTATGAATTGAATTTGTCAAAATCGGTCGGGGCTAACACTAGTCAGTTTTGGCAGTCTTGTTTTTCCTCTGGTATTCAAAATGACATACAAAATGATGTCATTCCTTTATGTGGCCAAAAATACTTTTAAAACCATCAACACTTCTATTTCATAGGGCAATGATGATTTTAAAGTTTTTTTTGTCCATTCGAAGAAAATTAGAGAAAGGGAAAAATTGCGTGCTATCAGACACGCAAAAAAGAGTTATTTCAATCTTCTGACATAAGATATATAATGATATATTGTCCATTTGCTAAATTTTCTTCTGATGGAACTCATTTTCTTCAAGAATCTAAGTAGCAGACATGCTTCAAGTATATAACACACTGCTGCTGTGCAAAAGATTTCACGATTGTTTATTTTCAAAAGCGGGCATGGGCGATATTTAAGGTGAACCAGTTATACAGGATGTAGGAGAACAAGAACGAATAAACATGGGAATTCTAAAATGTATCATGATAAAATAATACCAGAAAATGGGCTAAAACAAAGATTTACGAGCTGAAGGGAAGTTAGCAGTTCATCTAATCATTAAGTGGTAATTCAATCCTGATTCCCGAGTGGGAAAAACACGTTAATAAAAGAGTCCAACATTAAAAGTTGGGACTCAATATATCCTATAATAGCAAATCATTGGGAATTCCTGCAAAATATGGCAGAGAGCGACATAAAATGTTATGCAAGCTCGCTACGTACTAAAACAATATATCCTATGAAGAAGATGAGGAGATATCAAAATCCTATGGGTCATTCCCATATTTCTTAAACTTCTTCATATTGATTCAATTCTGCTAGTGAAAGAGATGAAAATGAATTATAAAAATATGGCTTATGCAATTCAGAACAACTTACCCAACAGTAACATATCAGGCATGACGTTTTCGTGATTAACTGCCAACATTTTCCCTGTTCTCCCGAGACCAGTTTGAACCTGGAGTATTTTGTATGGTCAATACAATATAATAGTTTCTAAAATCTCTCATAGTGAATTCAGTTATCTTATATGGGTTTAAAGCTACTTGCATTGTCCTATATACACAGCATTGGTTTATGCACAGATTTATTGAATGTGATTGATGATGTACTTGCAGAATCAGGAATTTTATTTTGTCAGGCCTGGGCCACAGTGACTCACAATTAACACAACATGTGTGCACAATATTTTTCTGACCGGGTAGGACATTGCCTGGCCCCACATTTCCCTCCAAAACTGCGTCCAGTTATCAATAACTTGATCCAGTATTGAAAAACAGGACTACTGGAATCTAAATATCTATACAATGAGGAATTAGTAATTTGATGAGAGTTTATGGGTCATCATATAGTCATGCAGCCCTTCGGATGTTCCTCTTTTCCATAAATATATATCTTTTTGGAAAATAAATTTACAGTAGAATACTAATCCTCAAATTTTTCTTATTACACGATGAGAACACTAAATTAGATTTTGTAACGCATGAATCATAATTTTGCCTAGGTGGCAATATCCATAAATGACTTTATAAAGATACTTGTTACTGAAGTAGTATCTTTTTCTCTTTGGCACAATGACTATTTTAGATTATTTTACCTCATCAGCGATCCACAGAACGTTATATTTGTCGCATAATTGTCTGATTCCTCTCAAATAACCATCATCGGGTACGACAACTCCTGCTTCCCCTTGTATTGGCTCAACCATGAAAGCAACTGTTGTAGGATTTTCTCGAAATTCATTCTGGAAAAAAAAAATAAAAAAAAAATAACTTCTTATTCACAAATATGCTTTCTCTAATAATTAACGGCCAAACAGATTTTGGTTTTTCTCAACAGATACTACCGATATTTTGACATTTTTATCACTAACAGATAATAACAGCACACAAGCCTCGAAGCAAATCTCGAAGAAGGCAAGAAGAAACAAACATATATACACACATATTACCCGGAAAATTTAAAATACAGAAGAAGTGGAATAAAATAAAAATGAAGGATTATGTCTAATGTCCCATTTACAGAACTCTTATCTATTCATGTTTTCAAGGGTATGAGCCACTGATGGCTTGCGCTGCCAAGGCACTATCAATCTGTGCCTCAGGCTCTGCAAAATAAAATTTCTGGTTGGGATAACAATATTATGTTCTAGTCTGATGCAACACTGAATCAGGTTCAAAACAACAGAGTATGTCATACATTCGAGAGTTAAATGAAATTATTAACATGTTGGGTTTTTATGATAAATGCAGTTATGTGCTTGTGGCAAAACCATGCTATTCATTGTCAAACTTCAACAGGGCAAAATCCATTTTATATCAGAAATATTTTTATTGGTATAACGGGACCATAATTGAAAAATAACATTTCCACGTTATCCAACCAAATGCATACAACGAAAAACCATGAAAGAATGATGTAACTGTGAAAACTTGGCTTATGCAACATGAAATGAGGTAAATGGAAGAAGAATGTACATCTCAAAAATCAAAGGAATGACTAAAGCAGGCTCAGGGTACCAGTTCAAAATTCTATAATCTTTATATAAACTTAATAATGTAAAAAATCAGAAAAATTCAACACTAAATTCCACGAATCTATAAATACTTCTAGATCATTCAAGTACCGAACAGGTAGACTAGACTGTCTTTCTTTGAATATTCGAAAACTATTCTTTCTCCGGCTATGTGATGAGCATATAACTTATATGACATACGGTAACTTATATGATGCGGTGTTGGCTGTTTAAAAATTTTCTTCTGATGGGAGACATTTTCTTCCGGTGTCAGACTGTCTGGTTAGCGAAATAGTTGCCTATATTTTGCAGTCATACAGATTATATGTTTATAAATATGTGGACTTCACAGAGTTTGATCCAAAAACTAACAAGTACTAAATGGGAAAAGAGGTCTCATAACTCATTTCATGAGAAAAAAAATGAATGGCTGCCAAATTTATTCAGAGTGTGATCTGCACTGGGCAAGTGGAAATTTTCCTAGCTCTTTCATTGAATATTGTTATACAAATTATGAGATTTTCTTTATCTTATTAAACAATAGTGGCATATGGAAGGAAGCTTAAAAGTTATTATTTGACTCATGTTATATATAAACATTGTTTTTAAATGTTCTTACAAAGCATCAACATATGGAATAAGAATATGACATATGGAATGACAATTCATCATTTGACTCAGGTCAATTAAGACATTAAATTTTACAATACCAGTAATGAATACTGATGAAATTTGTATGACAGAAAAACAATGCAAATGATTGCACATCGTGACAATTCAATCAAAAGGAAAGAAACAAAAGGAACTGAATGTGGAAGACCACATTTTTGTGGCATAGCATTGTTAAACGAATCTCTATACTGTAAAAAAAAAAAAAAATTTTACTATACGGTAGCAATATGCTACTAGAGTATTAGAGATGGACGTCAAATGAATAATGATATTATAAAAGAAAAACTTCAGAATTCCTGAAATAAAAATTTGATAGAAAATTAAAAAACCTTAAGCTTAAACCCAACTACAATTATATATTTTGTTGAATTTATCGCTATTGCCCACCATTCAACCCAGGGTGTAATAACTTGGGTAGGCTAAGCCGAACAGGAAAAGATCATATCTTTCCAGAATTGTAACCCTGTCCGCCTATAAGTGGCCGCTGTTACAGGGCCTTGGACAGGGTGACCCGCTCAAAGAAGTGGCTATAAAAAAATGTTGATAACACGATTTATCAACTAACAAAATGAAATAATAGAAAAATTATAGAATACCATACAAATTTATTCAATATTAACTACAAACAGTAAAAGAAACCTAACCTCCAGTGCTTCTAAATCATTGTAGGGAATCAACGATAATCCGGGCATGTAAGGCCCGAATCTTTCATAGCATGTGGGATCACTTGAAGATGACACAGCAGAAAGTGTTCTTCCCCAAAAATTACCTTCGGCAAACACAATTCGAGCTTGATTGGCAGGAACTCTTTTGACATCATATCCCCATCGACGAGCAAGTTTACAAGCAGTCTCTCCTGCTTCGACACCTGTCGTTAATATAACATTGGGTAATTCAAAGTGCATTCAGTGACAAAAACTTTGTGCATGTATGCTTTTACTACCACTTGTGGGATTGTACTACTGAACCTTACATAACTTTTCAAAATTAAATAAATACAGTTTGACACTTTTGGGGATGTTCTTCCTCAAGTGGTCAGACGTTCTAGAATTTAAAGTAATATCATTTTTCATTCAATTATTCTCAAATTATTCCATTTTGCAGTGAAGTCATTATATATGCCAAATTTTATATACCAGGACTTTGTTGCAAAATGGGCAGAGTATGTTCAAATATCAATTTCATTCAATGTTTAAATAGTAAAACATTCTATTTATACATTGAATTTCTGGACTGAACCATATTGACAACCTTATCCAGTTCTATATTAAGATTCAAACTAATTCAGATAGTTCGCTGGCAGAGAGTTCTAAGATATAGATATTCCTTTTGCCCATTATGGAGTATTAACTTTAAGAGTGAGATTTGTCGCTACATTTAATTTCGTAGCTACCACAGACAACATAAAAGTTGTTAATAGAGAATTCAATGAGGTGTATTTCAGTCAAAACATAGGTAATTGGTTATGATGTAGGGCATTTTATAGCTAGCTAATGCCTAGCAGTTTTCGAAATCTCGCAAAAGCATAAATTAGTTCTCTTGAGGTTTCGAAGGTAATAGTCATTTCGAAATTAATATGATCTGCAACTTAAACGCAAAAAAATTAAAAATTCAATGGTTGGCCAATGATAATACATATATATATATATATACATAACCACTTTCCTACTTTGTAAAACAAATTACCTGTATTCATAGGTAAGACTTTATCAAAACCAAATAAATTTGTAATAAATTCTTCATATTCTCCCAATGCATCGGCATAAAATGCTCTCGATGTTAATGAAAGTTGAGAAGCCTGATTCTGAAATTTTACAGAAATTTGAATATAAATGTCAAAAGATTATTGCTATGGCCCTCTCTTACTCCTGTAAAAAACATTGTGAAGTGCCCGTTTGAGGGTGCAGAAATTTTTTTCTTAACATGTTTTAATTTTAATCTATTGGTATAAAATTAATACAGATTCTATCTTACAGCCAGAATTTTATCTTAATACACGTTGTTGCAGAATATACAACTTTTTGAACTGAACTTTTCATTTGATATACCTACTGATAATCATCATTCTTGTTATATTCAAGTTGAGAATGCTCTTGAATAAAAAATTATATCAAAGTATTTTGAAAACACAATTTATGGAGGTTATGTTTCACGCAGTCAGGATTTCATCTTTTTGAACTTGTAAACTTTACAATAGTAGTGTTTCGGTGGTTTCTTGACCATCCACATGATACACATGTTGCCTTATTTAAATATAAAATGTTTTGAATAAATATAATAGCAGTGCAGACTGGTAGAATGCCAGCTACTCTCCTGTTCGTACACCAGACAAAAATGGATTTCATTAGAAAAAATTCAGCAAATAAACAATATTCCATGATATAACTGTGGCTAGGAAATTTAAATGTCTCTTTTTGAATGTCAGATAGCAAACAAATAGTCAAAAAAAAAGATTCCAAATCATCAATACTGATCACCCGAAGAAAATGAGACGATTGTTTCGGACACCCGAACAAGATCAAGATTCTGCCACCCTGTAGTAGCATTCATCATGTCTCAAAATGGAGAAAAAAAAACAAGATTCTGTAACTCTGCTAATTAGCAATGACATATATCAGTAAGTTAAAAGTATACTCACTATCAGAGCCTGGATGATTTTTGGATGACAATGACCTTGATTGACGCTGCTGTAAGCACTCAAACAATCAATGTATTTTCTTCCCTCAACATCCCAAACATAAACCCCTCTGCCTTTTGTCAAGGCAACAGGAAGGGGGTGGTAGTTGTGAGCACCATATTTCTCCTCTCTCTGAAAAAATGGTCAAGTTTAAATATCTTAGTTCAGTCAGGAAGAAAAATTTGTCAAGTCAAGTACTGAGTTTAAGCCATTGATTGATCACATTGCTGAGAGTATTCGGACATTTGTGGCTCATGCTTAATAAAATAAAATTTTCAATTGAAATATAACATATATTAAAGTTCGTAAAATAAAACTCGGTGAACGAAATGATGTCAAGATATAGCAATACCACCTGCAAATGAAGGACTTTTACAGCTTTATCAATTTTGCTCATTCTCATACTGATTAATTTTACACCCGACATTATGATATAAACATTACTTTGCCATCAAATATGCTTTAATAGCTTTTTCAATAGGGTTGTATATCTACACTACTACTAACCTGAAAAACTTTTTCAGAAGTCAGAATTTCATCTTTAAGTTTCACGGATGATATATTTCTCGTCTGATTCAAACATCTATAAAAATTGTGCATCCGCGCAGACTTCAATGAACAGAGGAATTTCATCGTTTTCAGGCTATTATAAACTTTTTATTTCTGTCCAGTTACTTTGGCTAAGCTGGTTAAATTAGCTATCGAATGAATACGCATATAAAAGTGTCAAATAATAAGATAGGATTTCATTTCTATCTTGCAGCTTGTAGAAGTAGAATACTGAGAAAATGACTGTGAATATTATTTATTCCTGTATGGCAAACCACAACCTTTTGTGTAGATACAGGGTAACAGTTCCACGTCAGACGTTGTTTTGGGTCTCATGAAGTTTAGCATCATATTCCCAATCACTACAAAAAATTTGCAATGTTAAAAGCAACGCACCCTAACCTGGGAGGCGATAACAGTTTGAACTGACATCCCCTATGATCAGAATATTCTGTCAGTTTTAATTTTGACGACATTCGAACGATGGTAAGTTATACCGGGTCTTTCACTATAACAGAGCTTTTTTATTAACTAATAATGAATACTCCTGTGTAGACTACTGTATTGTTGGTAGACGGCTGAGGAAGCCATAACCATTGGTATTGACTTTATAATCATGGCTTTCTTTCCCCCCGCAGGAAAGAGGATGGCCTACTTCGCTCTAATTTTAACTTACCTCTTGACCTTCATTAGTTAATCAACATGACTCTTCCAATACTGAACAGCTTATACAATATAGGCTATACTACAATGATTCTCAAATTGCGAAATGCAACACACTGTAGAAAGTGAATTTATCTTTATAGTAAGTGGACTGTGTACCGTAACTAATCAATGGACCTTACTATGCAGTACCGGTATGTACGTACCTAATCAATACAGAATAGGCCAGGCATACTACACCAGTACAAAGTAACAACCTGATAACACCTGGACAATTTCCTATTCCAGTTTTCTGACTTTTTTAAAACTATTCAACAGCCAACCCATAATACTGATAATACTGATTGAAGCTATGCAGTATGTGATGGCTAATCTTTTTCGGGTCTAGTGAAGTTTAGTACCATATTCCCGAATGTCATTAAAATAAAAACTGGCAGAATATTCTCATCCTAACTAGGGAGCGCCAATGCTGCAAGTATCTGGCATCGTCTCCCGGGTTAGGATGAGTCGCTTGCAAGATGGGAAATTATTATGATAATCGGATGTATGGTAC